>APFE031371492.1:345630-447269 GCA_000404065.3 Pinus taeda | reverse complement strand
GTCCACTTTATTTTTAAAGAATTTTGATGGGAAAAATCTTGTTTGGACAACTTTTTCTAATTTAAGATTAAAGGTAAGTAAAAACACAATTTAAAATAAATAAATAAAAAATTGGTCCACTTTTCAATTAACTTCAAATAGAAAGATGATTATAAATAAAAATAAAATGGAAAAAAAAAAAGACGACACTTCTTGAAATGAGACTGTTTTTAAATAATAAAAAAATCTCATAGTCTAACGAGGCGGAGGAGTTGCCCGGAAAGTTAAGGAAATTCCAGTCATATTTAGAGAAAATCCGGCAAAGATTTTTGTAAATCCAAGTTATAGTTGTTAAACTTCAAAATTTTAAGCGTCCTACACGTTTTTGATGGTGCTGAATCCATTTCCACAATCAAAAACACGATTCAAACACTGCCTCTACAAAAAAAAATTAATTTTTTTGCCCAGACTCTAACCACTCCAGACAATTCCTCCACTTTGTTAGACTAGTAGACTAAAAAATAACTACAATACATGAAAATAAAAATTAAATTAAATTCACTACCAATATTAAAATAAAAAGAAAGAACGCGAAACTTAACAAACACAGTTATCGCTATTGCTATCGTTATCTAGATTGCCTATAAAGATAGGGCGTAAGAGGGAGCTTCTCATATCACAAAGATAATCCGAAAATTTTCAGTGCGTTGCTTTCTTAGTGTATGTGAAAGTCCCTACAGCCACAGCCATCAATAAATAGCATTTTCTGCAACATGGCGTCTTCTGGCCCATGGCAGCACCCCACCACAGGATCTCCCGCTGGCCCGCAGCAGAAGAGACGTAGGGGCAGACCTAGGAAGGTGGTGCCGGGATCTGCATCTCCCGTGGCAGTTCCGCAGCAGAATGTGGCTGCTCCCGGCAGCACCAGTGGTGGTTCAGTAGGTGGTGAAGCCGTGAAGGGGGACACAAACAAAGCTGAGGTGGAGATAGGGTTTCCGCAGGGATCGGTTGTCTCTGACTCTCATGCAATGGCAACAACACCAGGGCAGCAGCACCCCACCACAAGATCTCCCGCTGGCCCGCGGAAAAGGCGTAGGGGCAGACCTAGGAAAGTGATGGTTTCCACCACAGGATCTCCATCTCCCGTGGTGGTTCCGCAGCAAAAGAGTGGGAGGGGCAGACGTAGGAAGGTGCTGATTCCCACCACCACATCTCCATCTCCCGCGGATCCGCAGCAGAATGTGGTTGTTCCTGGCGGCGCCAATGGTGGTTCAGTAGGTGGTCCGTGCAGGGGGCCACAACCAAAGCTGAGGCAGAGATGGGATTTCCGCAAGGATCGGTTGTCTTTAACTCTCATGCAATGCCAACAACATACACCCCAGTTGGCCCAGGGCAGCAGCACCCCACCACAAGATCTCCCGCTGCAGAAAAGGCGTAGGGGTAGACCTAGGAAAGTGATGGTTCCCACCACGGGATCTCCGTCTCTCGTGGTAGTTCCGCGGAAAAAGTGTGGGAGGGGCAGACCTATGAAGCTGCTGATTCCCACCACCACATCTCCATCTCCCGCGGGTCCGCAGCAGAATGTGGTTGTTCCTGGCAGCGCCAGTGGTGGTTCAGTAGGTGGTGATGCCATGCATTGGGGCACAACCAAAGCTGAGGCGGAGATGGGATTTCCGCAGGGATCGGTTGTCTTTGACTCTCATGCAATGCCAACAACATACACCCCAGTTGGCCCAGGGCAGCAGCACGCCACCACAAGATCTCCCGCTGGCCCGCAGAAAAGGCGTAGGGGTAGACCCAGGAAAGTGATGGTTCCCACCACGGGATCTCCGACTCTCATGGTAGTTCCGCAGCAAAAGAGAGGGAGGGGCAGACCTAGGAAGGTGCAGATTCCAACCACCACATCTCCATCTCTCGCGGGTCCGCAGCAGAATGTGGTTGTTCCTGGCAGCGCCAGTGGTGGTTCAGTAGGTGGTGATGCTATGCAGGGGGGCACAACCAAAGCTGAGGCGGAGATGGGATTTCAAGGATCGATTGTCTTTGACTCTCATGCAATGCCAACAACATACACCCCAGTTGGCCCAGGGCAGCAGCACCCCACCACAAGATCTCCCGCTGGCCCGCAAAAAAGGTGTCGGGGTAGACCTAGGAAAGTGATGGTTCCCACCACGGGATCTCTGTCTCCCGTGGTGCCCCAACAAAAGAGAGGGAGGGGAAGACCTAGGAAGGTGCTGATTCTGACCACCACATCTGCATCTCCCGCGGGTCCGCAGCAGCATGTGAATGTGGTGGTTCCCGGCAGCTCCAGTGGTGGTTCAGTAGGTGGTGACGCTGTGCAGGGTGATACAAACAAAGCTGGGGCGGAGATTGCGGTTTCCGCAGGGATCGGTTGTCTCTGACTCTGCTATGGCAACATACAGTAGCCAATATGTTCCTGCAGTTTTGGCATCAGCCTTGTCGCATCATAATCCTATGCCCACCGTGCCCTCCAACCAGTGTTCCAGCGTTCCAACGGTTTCTGCATCGGCCTTGCAGAATCCTATGAACACCGACCCCTCCAACAAATCTTAAAGAAATCCTCCGAGGCGTGAGGAAGGGTTTTGAATTATTGTTACTCTGTTTGAGAGTCAGGAAGGGTTTTGAATCATTGTTACTCTGCTCGAATGTTCTGGGATCTGGAGTCCGCGAGTACTTGAACTATCTGAATCATTCTCAAAGGAGCACAGAACTATATTTTGTGTGAACATTTTGTTGTACTTCACTTTTAAGTTTTTATGTATTTTTGTGATTAATATAAAAACATTTTTGTTAATATAGTTTGTGCTTTTTTTTGTTTCAATTATTGTTTTAGTTCACTTTTATGTTTTTACGTATTTTTGTTAATTTTTTGTGATTAATATAAAAACATTTTTGTTAATATAGCTTTTGTGTTTTTGTTCCATTAATGTTTTAGTTTCATCTTGACCAATATATAAATGCATAATTTTATATTATTTTAATCTGATGTTTATCTTATTCTCTGTTTTGTTTTCACTATGAACTGTGGGCAAAATTTTCTGAAAAATTTATGAACACGTAAAATATGGATCACAGTAGCCTGAATTCAATTACTTTAAAAAGATCAATCATATTTAACCATAATGATTTGATGCGATTATATATGGGCACTATTTACATAATTTCAAAAGTTTTACAAATTACACTAAACTATTTTTGAAAACATTTCAAGTACCGTGGTTAAACCCATTAACTATAATGTATTTTGAAGAGGAACAATAGATTTTAGCTTTCAATTTGATGAGTTGGATTTAAGAGGACTTTATAAATAACCAGCATAGGTCAATCTTAAATACGGATCTAACTTGAGCCGAGAGGGATCCAATTTTTTTTGAACTGATATTATTTAAATGTTTTATAGTCATTTGATTTTTTTTTTTTTTTTAATTTTAATTTTGGTTGAGATTAATAAAATTTCAACTTCGATGACGTACAAACAATGTTACACATCATACTCTGCTGTAGAACGATCTTGTCGGCTCAGTAATACAAGTTTGAGGTCACTTCTAAATAAGAATTTGGGAGGACTCTGGAGGATTCTATAATTTCAAGTAATAATAATATGTAATTTCAAGTAATAATAATATGTAGTTTCAAGTAATAATAATATGTAGGCATGGATTTTGAAGAAATTCATATTCCTTTGACAAGGAAGAATAATAGAAGTGGCTAATACATAAAAGGAAAAACTCAATTGCATTTAAAATTGACTAGCCTTGCTAACCACACATTTGAGATTTCCATATCCAACCAACAAATATAATTGTTTTCTAATCAAACTAGTAAATAAACCATTTTATAAAAAGGGAGACAATGTGCCAACACTAAAGAATCTACTTAAAACTATCAAAAAAATCGAACGAAAAACAACTACTTCGCCTACATAAACAATATGAGTTAGTGTTTTATATATAATACCAATGGCCCATGGGTGTGGAAATGTCATGTGAATCTCAACCTTTAGGTTTTAGGCATATATGTTTATGCTTTAAGTGTAATTGTGTATAAATTATGCAGATAAAGACAAAAAAAAAGTTTTTTCTAGTAAATCCAAAATCTACTATAGATGAGTCTATACTTACCTTGAAATCTCATCTTAAAACCTTAGGCTCAATCAATAACTTCATTGGTTTTCTACAATTTTATACATTTTTTTGAATTTTCTTTATATATGTTTAGATATATACAAATATGTTAAATTTTAAATGTTTTTCTATAACTTTATTTAAATTCTCATTATATATATATATATATATATATATTATATATTGTATATGTATAAGTATATATTTTTTAATGAATTCCTTATATATAATTAATATAGGTATATAAAAATATGGCTAAATTTTAAAGTTATTTATAATGTAAAGGTTTTAAAAATTAAGTAATTGTGATCAATAATACAAAAATTTTAAAATGATATACCCATCCAACCAAACATGAAACAATTGTGTTGGTAAATCAAAACAAATTTTAAAATGATAATATTTAGTAGTTAAATATGTAAATAACCATCAAATTAAAGATGACACAAATGTGTTTGTAAATCAAAACAAATTTTAAAATATCAATAAATAAGTAAATACCCATGAAACAAAACATGACACAATTGTGTTTGTAAATCAGAACAAAAGCTACGCACTGTGAAATGAACTTGCATGACTTATAACAATGCCCTTTACTTTTGTATACGAGACATAAAGAAAATCCCCAGTGCAACAACTTTCTACAATTATTTCAACACCAGTGAGACCATTTTGCTAATATTAATTCGTATTGATTTCCAAAACAGATCAACTCGAACTATGTAACATGTCATTATTGGAATGTATAATGATTTAGGCTTTTAAAGATTTTTTAAATATACGATCATAGACTTTCTAAGCTAGCTTTAAATTCTAGCCAAAACCATTTAAGGCTCAATCGAGGGTGGCATAAAGACATAAGGGTTTGGTTAAACTATTGGGAGATCAACGAGAATGATGCATTGCAAAACATAAATAACATTAAAGATATTGTTACTTCTAAGTTCAAAGAAAAAATGTGGTGTGAGAAAGATTTAGCGGCTAAAAGAAAATTAAGTTATTATAAGAAGGTCATCAACCCCACCCTAGAAGATCAAAAGTATCTCTCTATTTTAACTAGCTCAAAGAAGAAAATTAATATAGCAAAGATTGGAACGAATTCTCATGAGCTCCATAGTGAAACAGGTCGTTGGGCAGTTCCTAAAACGCCATGGATGGAAAGGATCTACCATATATGTGAGAATAGGAACATCGAGGATGAAAACCACTTCCTCTTAGAGTGCCCTGCATACAACCACATTAGATCTCAATTTCACAACCTTTGTTACAACACTGACCTTCCTAGCCTTTTACAATGCCAAAATTATAGTGAACTCGGGGGGCTTCTCTCCAAGCTTTTTGAGCATAGGAATAAAATCTTAAATCAAAATAAATAATTTGTCTTTTTAGGTCCGATAGATCATTACTTGGTCTCAGTGGACGTTAACCATCATCATCATCATCATCATCATGTGTGGGTACTTCTCAAGTGACCTAAGTACAAGAAGGAGCAATAGAATCAATCAAGGGAGATAAGGAACAAGTGTAAGCTACCACTAGGTTCTCTATTCTCTTATTTTATCTATTATTTATAGAAAAGGTAGAGAATTCTTTGTACCATTGTTTCTAGATTGAGCTACTAGTCTAGAGGGTTAGGAATTTGTCCAAGAACACTAAATTTTCCCAAAACAAATTGGCAACTCCACTGGGGACATAACAATTATCCATCTTAGTAGCTTATTAGCCTCTTAAGACATTTCTACATAATATAGTTGTCGTTGATTGAACTTCAGACTTCTTTCATTGAAAATTGAGTCGAAACTATGTCAAAATTTCCTTCATAATGGCCTAATGTCACCAATGCAGTGCAATGAAGGACACAATGCACTCCAACACACTTCCCACATAGATCCAATGTGATTCAGTGCACTTTCTCTAATTGCTACCTACGTTGAACCCTTGAGGGTTGGTTTCCCATCTAAAAACTGAATTTTTTTGCCAATTTTCTCTTGTGTGAATGAGTTATTGAATGTCAATGATGTTTTGTCTCAGAAAATAGGTTTTATTTCCTTATCTAGCCCTACATTGATTAGATTGATTAATGTTTCTTTAATGTTTTCTTTTTCATTATCAGTCTATAGTCAAAGTTAGTTTTGGTCGATTGATCTTTATCGAAAGAAAGTGTCGTAAAGTGATCTTTGCCTTCGAAAACTGAATTATCGTAAAGTCTTCATTCATAAAAGATCGATTGATTTATATGTGCATACGGTTAAGTCCTCATTTATTTGAAATCAAAACTGTTGGAAATTCTTCCTTTCCTTGAAAAGAAATTGTCGCAAAATTTTCATTTTTATGAAAAGAGATTTTTGATCTATTGTGCATATTTCTTTTTTGTTCATCATAACACTAAGGGATTTGAAAATAAAAAATTGCATCATTCATATTGTAGTTTGTGAATGCTTGAAAGGAATAGCTAGGGAAATTTCATTAGTTGTGCTCTTTACTCTTTGTCAAAGCCCTGATTTCTCTATCCCTACTAACTAAGGATTTTCATTGTTAAATTGAATGGAAAGAATGCTTATCATATTAGATTCATTTTAGGAATTGCAAACATACATCATGTGGTGAACCTTGAAAGGCAAATTCTAAAGAATATCAACTTAAAAATTATCTGAATTTACCTAATGGAGCATTGTAAACTAACAAAAAAAATTTAGAGGTCTAGGCTAGAGACATGTTCCAGCGTCCTAAAACAAAGAAGCTATTGCTAACTTGTGTGCAATACATCCCAAGTGTGATACATCATTCCACATACATGAGTATATCATAACTTGTCCCTGTACCTTCTGGTATATAGGGTGGTGTTACATTATGTAAAGTATATGGGAATGCTCTCACTGTGTGGTTTTGCATTACACAGTGCTTATACGGATTGGGCCTCCATGTACTTTCGGGCATATATGGGAGGACAACACTAGGTTGCTACCTATCCTTAGGTAACCGAGTTGGTGGCCTTGTACATTGTGATACACCAAACACAGCATTCGGGAAGATTCCTTGCTTGTACTTCTTGCTTTGCCAAGAGGTATTCTGAAGTTCGCACTTGCTTGGTAAACATTTTGCCTAAACTATTCCTCTTTTGTTTTGTTATGTTACTTTGACTAAAATAAAATGAATTGACTATGGAGAGAATCCTCGACGCTCTCTCCTTTGTTGATCTTAGGTTGAAACATATGGTAATGAATCTCGAGTCCTCTGATCAAGGAATTCCTTTTGATGGGAATCCTAGTCCTTTTCCTCCTTTTGGAAATATTGGTGCTCCATATATGGCTACATTTTCCCTTCCAGGATTTACTATTGGCTTGCCAATATGGTTTTTTTATAACCTCCTTGGTTCAAAATGTCATGATTTCTCCATAATCGAGTACACCTCCAAATGGACAAAATCAACCTCCAGTTGATACTAAAGTTGACCCTTTGCCTTCTTCCTTGTTTGTTTCTTCCTTCCCTTATTCCTCTTCACGTGGTGAAAGTATTGGTACTAGTAACGAGGTGGCTAACAAGAAGAAGAAAGGGAAGAAGAAGAAGAAGAAACAAATTCAGCAAAGGGGAAATCAAGTAGCCACTACTTTGAATGCAACATCTAATGAGAAACCGTCCATCAAGCCTCACAAAGTTTGATTTCCATGTAAACTTTGTGTGGGTGACCATATTCTTCGAAATTGTCCTCATATTCCTCATATCTTAGAAGAATGTTCTTCTCGTTCACATCATCTAGTGTCATCAACTTCTCGAGATCATGTTGGTGACACACCATCAACTAGTGATAGTAAAGTTCATGGAAAGAAGGATAAAGTTAAGATTACCTGTAGGTTATGTGTAGGGAATCACCCCATTCACCTTTGTCCCTATCCAGATGAAGCCAAGAAAGTGTGGGATAACAGTCCTGCTCCACCGCAGTGACTTCCATCTAGTTACAAGAAACTATCCCTAAATCCTTGACTAGCAGATGAATTGATTGACCAAAATCAATTATTGGTCAAGCCCACTCTCTCTGAAAATGATTCCTATGATTCTATACCTAACCTAATCAATAGGTTGATGTAATAGTTGACCTAATTTCACCTTCAGTTAATCATACCTTTCCTGAGGATAGTGATGTAGAAATTCCCACCTGTAGATCACCTGATAATGCAATAGAATAAAGCAAAATACTTGATCTACTTATATAACCAATTTAGTGGAACCTTAATTGAACATGAGCAACATTAATAAGAAAACATATAATTTTTATGGAGAAATCAATCACACATAACATAGAAGAATTTACTTGGGGAAATCCTCAGCCTAAAACCACAACTCTATATTATCATACAAGTGGAAATATATCGAGTATTACAAAAAGAATCAGCTCAAAAGCTATCCTTCTCTCTACGATACCTTTGTTTCTCATAGAAAGTCAAAGGTCTCTCTCTAACCTCTAGTCTACCCTCCAAGCCTCCTATTTGTTTGCACAATTTTCCATGGGGTCCAGTGCAGCCACTTGTGTGAATTGGCCTCTTCACACACTCACTAACCTCTGATCCAACTGCGCAATCCTGAAGGAGATAAATCCTCATCCATGGATGAGCTTCCTTTATAGGAAAAATTTCATCGAACTGATAGTACATTATCCCTTCTTTGATCTCAACTAGGTCTCTGTGTGAACTAACATGCATGAGTTATTCATGATAGAATATTCAATTATCTGAAGTGCAGCAGTTATATGCAAGCATGCATTAACTAACTAAACATAGTCAATTTAAACAAATTGTTTAAATCAATTATAACTAGACTTGACTCAGTTAACTAAGCCAACAAATTACTACTCAAATTAAAAATCATCCTTATCTCTTTAACCGATGGATAAATTCCTCAATTAATAGATAAATTGTTGCATGTCCTCACATAGAAATCACTTTTGATTTTTCACAACTAATAAACTCATGGTGAATTAATTAATTTATTTTCAAACAGTTGTTAAGTTCAAATTCAAATGTTACTTCCTATTTATAGTCTACGGACTGACTAAAATAGGAATCCATACAAAATTTCTAAAAATAGAATGCTATTTTTAGCACTTCCATTTTTCATTCCCTGTTGCTCAATCGAGAACTAGTACCAAAATTGCTACTTATAGCAGTGCTATTTTTAGCACTTCTATTTTTAGCATTTCTTGTTGGCATTTTCAACACTCCCTCTCAATAAGAAAGGATTCAACTCGAACCTGATCATGTACCTATGGAATGTTCTTCATGGAACACTTCAACCAAGTGGGGTTGCTACAACAACTCTCGAAACAAAAAACTCCCAACTGACCTCTCTATTGGGCTAGCAAGATACTTTGATGCTAAAGCTCTACCTATTGCTGATAAGTGCTCCCTCTCTAACCTCTGAGTTGCTACAACACTCCATGCATCTCGTACCATTGCACACCTCTCTGTGCCACCTTGCATTGGTGCAACACTCTTGCGCCTCTTGCATTGTTGTAGCCTATTAGCTCTACACAGTCTTGGGACTCCTACAATGTAGCTCTCTCTACCGCTCCATCTGCATTTGTCTCTACTCAATTAGTCAGTTATGCTACTCCTCATCGTGGCTCCTATAGCAAAGTCGAATCAAAGAGATTAGGTACCTCAAGGATCCTGCCCCTCCTCCTTGGGACAATCACTCCGCATTGCCCCACCTCTGACCTAGATGTATGGATGCATGTGATCCATCTGCCCTCTTGGCTCGAAATTTCCTCCTACTGGAGGTCTTGCATGACAGTATGCCTCCACTCGATCTCCTCTCAACTTATCTAGTTGTGGCTGCTCCAAAACCTCCTGAAACTGCTTCACCAATTGTGGCTCCTCCATAATTCTATGAGACTTCTTCTCGCACTACATGATCAAAGGTAATTTACTCTCCCTTTCAACCACAAAGTATCTATCAGTTTCCTTACTACTCAAAGCTTTGGATGTACCTTATACGTCAAGAGCATACAAGTTCCTGACCCATGAACCAATCTTCTTCACCTGTCTAGTGATGATGTGTCTAAGGAAACCCTTTCCCTTAATAAATACTACATCATAGCCTCTATCTTCTAGCATCGCGATCGACACGAAGCTTCTCTTCAATCTTGGTACATACTTGACATCAGTCAAGGTAATTCGAGCTCCATGCTCCCTTTGAAAAATAACCATGCCTATACATGAGACATTATACATTTCATCATTACCCATCGATGTGAGTATCTGGAGATTTTTCTCCTCTAAAGTATTGAACAAACTCTTATTTCCGGTCATGTGGAAAGAAGCTCCACTGTCAAGAAACCAACCACTTCCCACCATGGATGAAACCATGCATGCGAAGAGTGTGAAATCCAACTCGAACTATGAAGCAAGTGCCTCACCTTCTGATCCTTCCCTGGATCCCTTCTTGGATTTCCTTTGTGGATAATTTGTAGAAAAATGGCCCACCTCATGACAAAAAAGGCATCACACTTTCAATTCATCAAACTTCTTCCCACCATGGGAAGAACTCGAATTGGAAAGAGAATCCTTCTCCTTCCGCTTCTTCACCTTACTCGCTAAAGCAGAATTTTCTTCATCCTCCATGGATGAAGAACCGTCTCTGGTGCTTCTTCTTATGTCGTCCTACATCAAATCCGACCAATGTCATTCCCAATCTAGCAGTTTCTCTCGTACATTAAATGATTCATGATAGCTATGCCAAATCTTAGGAAGACCAAGGAGTGCAAGATTCACCATGTCATCATCAGTTGCCACAATCACTACACTTGATCTTTCGAAGCTTGTCTTTCAGTGCCAACTTCATCTGATCACTGCTATTCTGATATAGATCTTTCAATGTTTTCCACATTGAAAATGGTGTCTCCTTCCCATGCAGACTCCAGATTATGTGATCTCGAATTCCCTCCAGGAGGATTCTCCTTGCTCTAGCCACACATTTCTTCCATTCAGCCAATTCAGCAGCACCAGTCGGCATGGGGACTTCTTGATCAATGAAGTACTTTAGACAATTATCCTCTAGTATTGCTTCCATATGATCCTTCCAAGCTATATAATTCAAATTGCCATCAAGGGCATATTCGAGTCTCAAATCATTGAATTCCATAGGTGAAATAGAGATGTGATAATAACTCGATTTCTATATTTAGGAATCCCAAACTTCAACTTCTCCCCTCTTGTATAGTATTCTTCCCTGATAACCTGGCTACGATACCATGTAGAAATCACCACCTGTAGATCAACTTATAATGTAATAGAATAAAGCAAGATACTTGATCTACTTCTATAACCAATTTAGCAGAAGCTTGATTGAACATGAGCAACATAAATAAGAACACATATAACTAATATGGAGAAATCAATCACACATAACACAAAAGAATTTACCCAGGGAAAACATCAGCCTAAAGCACTAAATCTTTATTATCATAAAAGTGGAAATATAGCCAGTATTGAAGAAAGAATCAGCTCAAAATCTATCCTGCTCTCTGCAATACCTCTACTGCCTATAGACAATTAAAGGCCTCTCTCTAACATTTTTTCTACACTCCAAGCCTCCTATTTCTTTGCAAAATTTTCCTTGGGATCCTATGCAACCACTTGTGTGAATTGGCCTCTTCACACACTCACTAACCTCTGATCTAACTCCGCAATCCTGAATGAGATAAATCTTCATCCATGGATGAGCTTCCTTTATAGGAAAAATTTCATCCAACGGATAGCACACTATCCCTTCTTTGATCACAAATGAGTCTCTATCTAAACTGACATGCATGAGTTATTCATGAGAGAATCTTCAGTTATTTGAAGTGTAGCATTTATATGCAATCATGCATTAACTAACTAAACTTACTTAATTTAAACAAACTATTTAAATCAATTATAACTGGGCTTGACTTAGTTAACTGAGTCAACTAATTGCTTCTCAAATTAGAACACATCCTTATCTCTTTAACTGATGGATAAATTCCTCAATTAATAGATAAATTGTTGCATGTCCTCACATAGACTTCATGTTTGATTTTTCACAACTAATTAACTCATGGTGAATTAATTAATTTATTTTCAAATTATTTTTAAGTTCAAATTCGAATTTTACTTCCTATTTCTAGTCCAAGGACTGACTAAAATAGGAATCCATTTGGAACTGCTAAAAATAGAATGTTATTTTTAGTACATCCATTTTTCATTCCTTGTTGCTCAATCCAGCATTGCTACCTAAACTGTTGTTTATAGTAGTGTTATTTTTAGCAATTCTATTTTTAGCATTTCTTGTTTCCATTTTCAACAAGTGAATATGATAGCACTCAAGTTCTTTTTGTTTCTTTAGATTCTAATGAGATTGGGGGAAATTCACCTGTTCCATCAAGACAAGAGGAAAATCCTCCCGCTCTTGTAACTCAAGGGGTTAATTCTCTCGTTCTTACAATACCCCCTCCAAGTAGTCTGGTCACTTCCCTTGATTGGAAATGACTGGCAGGCTTCTATCTTCCTTATTATGTGCCTTTCCAAATCATAGTACAAGTTTGTAATATGATTGTGTTTGGCACTATTATAGATGAAGGTGCATCAATGAGTATCCTTTCCTCAACTTCTTGGCAAGTGTTTGGTTCCTTGCCTCTTATGCCAGCTACCCAGAATTTGTTGGCTTTTAACAGAGGAACTAGTAAACCATTAGGGATCATTCCACAATTACCTATTACTTTGGGACAAAAAGTCATTTATCTAAACATGATGGTAGTTTCAGGCCCTTTATATTACAATTTACTTCTAGAGCTTGACTATGTTTATGTCATGGGAGCTATTGTTTCAACACTCTTTCAAGTTAATTGTTTCCTACATGAAGGCAGAATTGTCACCATTGACCAACTTTCATTTCCCGGTCCAAATACAGCTCCCAGTCAACCAACTTCCCTAAATGGCCCTTTTGTACGAACGGTATCATCCCTGCCACGGGTTAATTATGTGGCAACTCATTCCATAGCTACACCAATTGACGATCAATTCAATGATGTTGTACATCATGTACTGGGGGCATTAGAACTAGATCTCTCCTTCATGACCACTTATGAGTTGTGATCAAAAGGAGATGAGGAAGCTCCTTTACTGTGTCAAACTCATTAAAAAATGAAACAGGTCTATGAGGATGACTCCTGGTCTTGTTTCAACCTCGTTAAAAAATGAAACAAGGAATATGAGGATAGATCCTAGTCTTGTGTCAACCTCGTTGAAAAATGAAACAAGGAGTCTAAGGATAGTTCATTGTCTTGTCTCAACCTAATTTAAAAAATGAAACAAGGGTCCATGAGGATAGATCTTGGTCTTGTGTCAACCTCGTTAAGAATTGAAACAAGGAGTATCAACATAGTTCCTTGTCTTGTGTCATGCTCATTTAAAATGAAACAAGGTCCCATAGAGCAAAGTTCCAAGTCAAGTCTTTGAATAGATCTCGTAAAATTCAAATCGAGTCTTTCACTTGATCTCCTAAAAGAACCTTCATTCCATCCACCTGATGGCCAAAAGTAGTCTACATAGGTGAATCTAATGAAGCTTTCGGGGCATGCACTTAGTGGTAAAGTTAAGTTTCCCTGTAGGTTATGTGAAGGGAATCACCCCATTCACCTTTGTCCCTATCTAGATGAAGCCGAAGTGTTGATGGATAACCAGCCTGCTTCACCACAACGACTTCCATCTGGTTATAGGAGACTCCCCCTTTCATCATGTTGGGGGCATGTAAACCAATTTCAAGCATAGTTCTTCATTTTAAGCTTGTGTAAAAATAAAACTAAATCCAAGCATAGTTTTTCATTTTAAGCTTGCATAAAGATGAAACTGAATCTAAGAATAGTTTTTCATTTCGAGCTTGTGTAAAAATGAAACTTAATCAAGCATAGTTTCTCATTTCAAGCTTGTGTTAAACATAAAATAGAATCCAAACATAGTTCCATATGGTTCAAGCTTGTGCAAAAATGAACCCATTTCCATTTTAACCCTTGTGATTTCCATTATACCAGCCTCTTTCATCAATATGCGCCTTGTTTTTTCCTCCCTCCATCGTCACCCTCCCTTTGGCCAATCATACGCTTTCACTTGACTATGTTACCCTTTTTTAGGAACAGTTGCAATGAGTGGTCTTATTAGCCAGCATCTTCACATAAATCAACATGTTTTGGGAAGTTCCAACATCACCGGAACCAGTTGCTATCATAGACACCACTCGTTCCTTAAAGTGGAGTCCTCTTTAAGGTCTTTTCAGACTCTTTAAACATGAAAATATTGTCAAGCGCTTATCTATTCCAGCTCGTTAAAGGATTGGAAACGATATCTCTCTTGTATTGTTTTATACTTTTTGGGACTTGAGAGATTATTTTATGAAAAAGAGCTTATGGATCTTTCTTTTCGTCCCTTTTCAAACTCTCTAAACATGAAAAGGACCAAGCTATCTTTGTCGTTAAACTCATTAGAAATATCAAATAGTGACAAACTTGTCCATGTAGACAAGGCCGAGTTTCACCTTTGCTAGACTCATTAAAGCATCAAATACCAGCAGATTGGCCCAAAGGGTGAAATTATACAACAAGCATATGTTATCCTCCACAATCTTGATAAAAAAATAAAGAGGTACTGGTCAGCAATGACTGGAGAAAATGTAAAAAACCAAGAAAACTTTATGGTAGCAAGTCTCTCTTGACCATGTCACTTTCACCTCATCACCGTGGCTATGTTGGTTGGGTCATTCAGCTTGATGGTTATCACACCGTTGCTCTATAATACCATCCATTACTTTGTTTTGGGTCAATGATACAAATTCATATTAGTGTTGCCAACATGTTCAAGAGAAGTCATTCAATTCAAACTTCATCCTTTGTAATACTGTAAACCTTCATTCTCATGACCACCATTCCTGAACCTTGTTTTGTCAATATATTTTCATCTACCAAAATCATTTACCTCATTTCATGTCATTGATGTGAGATACATCAACGCCATCCTGCAATGAGTCGCTTCTTGTCGACATCAGCACATCATCCAAGAAATTGACTTAGAAACACCCCTTCAGTACCTTGAAGCTTGCATACATCAATGGCAGGTATCTCGCTTTTGCTTGTATAGTGTTTGACATCAAATCCGTTATTCACACCATGGAAAACTTACTATAGTACCTTGAGGGTCATTATCATCATCGATGATTCCTCTCACGTTTGTTAACAACTTACATCATTGGCTGGTAATTAGACGATGTCTTTCCATTTTTAACTTTAGAACATCTATTCACGTGATTAGATTTGTACTTAAGTGAAAGACTGAACAAGATTGAAGGCCATGGATCTAGTTTCATCCATCCGAGCTGCGATATTTTTAGGAGTACCAAATCAAATGTACAATGGCCTTATATTCATGGTCATCCATTAATGGGTCTATATCTGTAGACGACTATATTTGTACATGCATTGAATGTTTATAAGTTGAGCATGGGTATGCCTTCCCTCACTGAGTTCATGAGAAAAAAATCAAATTATCATGATATATGTATTGTAATTGATGCAGGTCACCTTCCACTTCGAAACCTCCTCTCCACATGATAAAGCATTTCACTCGACATACATATTTACAACTTCATGCTTTAGGAGGCAACTGTTACAGATCCATTTGGGCATATCAACCCCAGCTTACAGATTAGTACTATTAGGGCTCATCAAACCCTAATTCAGCTATTACATGCGGTAAAGAAGTCAACCATAAGAATGCCTAGCTTCCCAAGAATTCCATGACCGAAATCATCCAAAAACTGCCTCTAAGAAGATCAAAGTAGGAATGCCTTCATTAGGATGTGGTGCATTGTATCCCAGTACATTAACAGGGTGCATTATAGTGTAGCCTAGAACACTACTGGGGTGGATCAACATAGGTACATACACTACCAGGGTGCACTGTAGTGCAGCCAATACATTGTTAGTGTGCATTACAATGTACTTCCTCCCCCTTTGGCCTATGCTGGGTGAATTTGAGTGAATTTCCGTGAGGGTTTGAAGATTCCTTATCCATTGGAAGCCTCTAGAGGTTTCACATTTGGATGAGGAAGGGAGTTAAGGAACATCAATCCCCTATCCTTTCTTCCATGGAACTGATTTCTAAATTTAGAAAGGAATTCATTATCACCATTGATCGCATAACCCCCTTCATTCACCTATAAAAATACCACTCATCTAAGTGATCTAGGGGTTGGAAATGGTAGAGAGATGTTGTTGGTATGAGATTTGAGTAGATTGTAAGTATTGAAATGATGTCAAACTGTCTTGCTTGTTGTGAGGAGAGGATGGGATTGAACTTGAGGAATGATGATGAATAAGGCGAATTGGGCTGTAATTCTTCCTTTTACTAATAAAGTGTTCAAAGCTTTTTCCATATGCTTGTATTATCTTTTGATGCTTTCATATGCTTATCATGTACCTGATTCCATGCTATGTTTAATCAACAGATCATTATCATATGCTTTGATGGTTTCTTATTTCTATCTATGTGCAAGCACTTCTCAAGTGACTTATGTATAGGAAGGAGCAATAGAATCGGTCAACTAAAATAAGGAACAAGCGGAAGCTACAAGTAGGTTCTTCGTTCTCTTATTTTATCTATTGTTTATAGAAAAGGTAGAGAATGTTTTGTGTTGTTGTTTCTATATTAAGCTACTAGTCTAGAGGGATTAGGCATTTATCTAGGAATACTAAAACTTCCCAAAACAGAGAGAAGGAAAGGAGTGAGAGAGGTAGAGAAGGGTGAGAGAGAGGGAGAAGCAAAGATTGAGGGGGGTGAGAGAGAAGTAGAGAGGGAGGGAGATAGTGAGAGGATTTGAGGGTAGAGAGAGAGAGAGAGGGAGAGAAGGAGATATGGGATAAGAGAGAGGGAGGTGGAAGAGTAAGGGAGAGAAAGGAAATATGCAAGAGAGGAGGAGAGAGGGAGGGATATAGAGATCTATTTTGATGGGGAGAGAGGGAGGTAAGAAGAAGGTAATACAGAGCGAGAAGTTGAGTGAGAGGGAGTGAAAAGGGAGAGATGCAGATAGATAATGTATGTTTAGGGGTGAGATAAAAAGACAAAGAAGGAGAGATGTAGAGAATGGGAGTGATAAGGAGAGATAAGGATAGAGGGAGGGGTATAGTAATATTAGTGGAGAGAGAGAGAAAGAGAGAGAGAGATGGGGAAGAGAAGACTTGAGAGATGTATGTTTTAACCCTATACAGAAATTACCTCCAAATAAATTATTTAAATAGAAAAATAAATAATGGTGAGAATAAAAAATAAATATGCACAGAGATTTGCCCCTGGATTCAAAAGCTGAGCTACCAAATTGATTTTCATTATATTGTGTTAAATGTAACAATATCTCTCTCTCTCTCTCTCTCTCTTTCTTCTCTCTCTCTAGATATATATATATATATATATATTATATATACGTCGACGCATTTATAAATCACAATCTATTAATCCTGGATTAGAACATAATTGTATTTCTATTGACCAGATCTACAAAATACCATGGGAAGAAAATCATCATCCCCAAAACCATGTAATAAATCCATGCACAATCCCATGGGTAGGTTTTTCGACCATCTTTGGGTCTAGGCCCCATCCTTGGGTCTGTATAATAGAAAAAAATCTCAAGGCATTGCTCCAATTGCTATTCCCTCCCCCTAACAAGGGGGGCTACTACCCCCCCTAATGAACCCCTCATTGGGTCCGACACAACCTACATCACATGGTGCCAGTCGTGGAAATAATATAGCACATACCCAACATTCTCCCACCTGTTGTTTTATTTCCACATAGGGGGTTAGATAACAGCTTTGTCATTCATCCTTCCCTATAACAACCATTGTTTCTGTACACCAAGAAAATTTCTTAGTGCTCACATAATTCCTCAATGAATCTGTAACATTATTCAAACTTTCCACCTTTACTACCAATGCCTTTTTTTCCTCAACCATATTCCTCAAAAAATTATACTGAAAATCAATGTGCTTTGTCTTCGTGCGACAACCAAGGTTTTTAACAAAGAAAAATATACATTAGCGATCACAGTCTATCACTATAGCTCAGTGCACCAACCCCATTCTTTAACACAATCTACGAAACCAAATGGCTTCCTTGCTTGCATGAGTGGCTACCATGTATTCAACATTTGTAGATAAAAGTTCCACTGCAGACTTCCTCTTACTCATCCAACTGACTTCTCCTCCAAATAGGTTAAACACATACCTAATTGTAAATATTCTTTTGTTTAGATCTCCAACCCAATCTGCATCAACAATTCCATAAATGTCCAAAACTCTGTCCAATCCTTGTGTTCCTTGGTATCACAAACCATAATCACTAGTGCCATGCAAATACCCGAAAACTTACTTCATTGTTATCCAATGCTAATTCCATGGTTTCGACATAAAATTGCTCAATACTCCCACTACATGTGCAATGTCTAGTCTGGTGCAAACCATCATGTACATCAGGCAACTAACTAAACTCATATATAGAACATGAGACATGTCCTCTTCCTCTTCTTGTGTCTTAGGACATTGATCAGCATATAAATTTACACCTACAAGAATACGAACCTTCACCAATTTAGTACCCTTCATATTAAACCTCTGCAATATTGTCTTGACATACTTCCCCTGGTTTAAGCAAACCTTCTTGTTTGCCTGATATAGTTTAATTTGCTTTCCCAAAATATAGTTTGCGGAGCCAATGTCCTTCATGTAAAATTTGGGGGACAATTGGGTCTTCAAATCCTAGATAATTTCTTTCTCGCTTCCAATCAGCCACATATCATCCAAATACATGACCAAATAAATAACACGGTCACCAATTAATTTGAAATACATACAATGATCCGCTTTGCTTCTGGTTAGACCAAGTCCCCATATATATGTATAGAGTTTTTAATGTCACATCCATGGTGACTATTTTAACTCATATAACGAATTTTTTTGTCTGCATACCATTTCTCTGTTACTGTTTCACCACAAAGCCTTTAGGTTTCTTCATGTAGATCTCTTCTTCCATATACCCTTGAAGAAATGTTATGTTAAAATCCATCTGTTCTACCTCAAAATCAAAAGCACCAACAAGAGATAAAAGTAATATAATAGAAGCTAACTAGGAAACAAGAGAAAAAATATCACCAAAATCAATAACCGACACCTAGGAAAAACCTTTTGCTACTAACCAAGCTTTGTATTTTTTTACCTTGCCTTCTCAATTCATCTTTTTGTTAAACACCCATTTTGTTCCATTGGGTTTCCTTCTAGCTAGAAATCCACTAGATCCCAAACCTCATTTTTGTCTAAGTATGTCACTTCATTGACCATGGACTCTTTCCACAGTTTTCAATCCTTCGAATATATTTCCTCCCTGAGAGTTCTAGGATCATAATCAGTAATAGATAAAGTAAAATTTGAACATAACGCAGATGGACTGTACCTTTCTGGATGCCTTCTCCCTCGAACTGATCTTCTCAAAAATGTTGTTTGGGGCTCTTCCTCTTTTAATTATTGTTTTGTTGTAGATTTTTATACTTCCTCCTTTATTTCAAATGCTATATTCTGAGGTTCCTTTGGTAGGAATTCATGTGTATTAACATATTTCACCTCTAGAAATATGACATCTTAGCTATATACAACCTTCCTTGTTTTTGGGTTCCAAATATTATAACCTCTTAAACCATATTTATACCCAATAAAGATGCACCTTTTGGATTTACTATCCAACTTGGTTATTTTCTCATTTATAATGTGTACATATCCATCACATCCAAATACCATCAAATGTGAAAGAGAGGGTTTCTTACCAATCGATACCTCATGTGGAGTCTTATGCTCCAATACTGATGAAGGTGATTTGTTAACCAAGTAACATGTAGTCTCCACTACCTCTTCCCATTATTCTTGTCCTAACCCAACACCACTGAGCATGCTTCTTTCCCTTTCCATCAACTTCTTGTTCATTCTTTCTACAACTCCATTTTGTTGGGGTGTGTATAGAGTATTCTTTTATCATGTTATACCACACTTATTACAGAACTCTTAAAATTCCTTCTTGCAGAACTCTTAAAATTCCTTCTTGTAGAACTCTCCACCATTATCTATCCTCAACACCTTGATCTTCCTCTCTATCTCATTTTTCACTAGAGCTTTAAATTATTTAAACCTATCAAATAATTCATATTTTTTCCTAAGGAAATATATCCATGTATCCTTGAGAATTCATATATAAATGAGACATAGTACATAGAATTTCTTAGTGATGGAACCAAGACAAGTACAAAAAAATCATTGTGCACAAACTCTAATATTCTTTTTTTCCTCTTAGCATGAGAGGGAAAACTCACTTGACTATGTTTCCCATATACCCAGTTTTCATAAAAATTGAAATCCAGAGAGAAATTAAGCATACATTCTACCATACCATTGACATGCATTATTGAGAGGCCCTTATCTCCAATATGTACAAGCCTTTGATGCCATAATATGGCCTTTTCTCCAGAGACCACTAGATTTTCTGCTCCACTTTTAAGAACCAAAAACTTGTTCCACCCATCAATAATAGTGTTACGCAAAAGCTTGTATCGAGTTCCAATCTGAACTCCCTACATCAATACCAGTGCTCACAAAACCATATTTCTGGTATCTTTCTCGAACACTATTTTTACACATGCAGCACCCACCTTTCTTACAAAAATCACATTTCTGGCCAATGTAGAAATATGCAGAACACTAGTAAGTGTTCTAATCCTTCCTCCTTGCAACTTCTTCTTGAATTTTCTTCGTTTGATTATTGTGGCCTTCTTTTCATCCCCTAAGAAGAACCATCATATTTCTTGTACTCAGAAAACCACTCCCTATGGGGAGTGAAGTTAAAGGATGCATTTGAGTCAATCAAACATGTCTCATGATCTACATGTGTAATTAAAGAGGAATCCAAGTACACATCCCCACCTCCATTTGAGGTGGTTTCCCCTATGCAGAAGGAGCATCATCAGATCACTTTCCTTTCTTAGTATATTTATATCTATAATCCTTTTTGTAATTCCCTTCCGTTCTTAATTTCTTGCAGACCTTTATAGGTTTTCCTGGAGATTTAGATCTCCCTCTAGATTTAGATCTCTTACTCGAGGAATTGATTTTGTTTCTATTCTAAGCATGTCGTCATGCATACAAGACATCTCCATTCTATCTCTCCATACTTTTCCATCTCATCTCCTTCGATAACAAGCATGAGACTATTTCATCAAACTTCAAAGTAGTTGTATTGCTACCTATAGCAACAACCAAACTATTCCATGAATCTGGAAGAAAAAAAACAAACTGGTGCACTTAACTTGATCTCAATTTTTTCTATCAACAAATAAAAAATTACTTACCATAGTATTAAAGGTGTTCAGATGCTCTGTTACTCAGTCTCCATCCTCCATCCTTAGGTTATACAGCTTTTGCCACCGGAACATCTTGATCAATAGAGGCTTATATTGGTACAAAGTCCTTAAATTTTCACACAAACCCTTCATCATGGCTTTCCCTAATACATTCAACAATACTAAATCTGATATCCAAAACAATATTGTGCTCTTTGCCATCCAATCGAACTCCACCCAATATTCTACTAACATTGTCGTTGGTTTAGTACCTGAACCTAATGTGGTCCATTGATCCCCCTCCACCAACATATCCTCCATCTTGAACTGCCACAACTCAAAACTTTGTCCATTTAATTTCTTGATCTTTATCTTTCCACTATTCATCATCTTCTTTCACCACAAGAATTGATCATGTAAATCTCCAATTGAACAGGCTCTACCAAAGGCCCGAGGAAAACCCCTTAGTAGCAAAGGCATCCCCTTAAAGTTGAAAAATCTTTGATACCAAATGTATCTTTTAATCATATACATGAATTACCTGAAAACAAATTCTTCAAATAGAAAAATAAATAATGGTGAGAACAGAAAGAAAATATACACGGAGATTTTCCTCTCGATCCCAAAATCCAAGCTACCATATTTATTTCCATCATATGCATTTAAATGTTATAATACATATATATACATTCTGAATAATTCATAAATCCCAATCCATTAGCCCTGGATTATAACATAACCATAGTTCCCTTGACTAGATCTACAAAATACCATGTGTAGAAAATGATCATGCCCAAAACAATGTGCAAAACCCATAAACAAAACCATGGGTAGATTCTCCCATCATCTTTCGATTCACCCCCAATCCTTGGGCCACTCAAAGTTTATTGGGTTAGAATAAAAAAAATCATAGTGCACTGCCCTGGACCCCATGTAGTAGGGTTACCACACCCCTGCAAACACCCCAATGGGGGGGGGGGGGGGGGGCGCGGTTATCACCCCGACTATGACCCCCCTACTGTACCCAATGAAATGCACAATGTGTGTGTCAGTTGTGAAAATAATATAAGAAATACCAAACAAGAGATGGGAGGAGAGTGATGGGGTAAGAGAGAGGATTGCAAGGCAAAGAGAGAGAGAGAGAGAGAGAGAGATGGGGGAAGAGAGAGGGACGTCTGAGAGAAATGGAGAGAGAGGAAGGACAAGGGAAAGGACTTGATACAAAGGAGGAAAGAGGGAGGGGTAAAGAGATGTATTTAGATGGGGAGAGAGGGAGGGAAGAGGAAAGACATAGAGAGTGAGAAGTGGATAGATAGAGGGAGTAGTGAGGGAGATATAGAGAGAGTGTGTGTATGTTTGGGATTGAGAGAAAGAGACAAAGAAGGATATATGGAGAGAATGGGGGAGAGAAGGATAGAGAAGGAGAGAGGGAGGGATAGAGTAATGGAGTTGGAGGGTGGAGAGAGAGAGAAAGAGAGAGAGGATGTGAGAGAGTGGAGAAATGGAGGGAAAGGTTGATGGAGTTTTAGGGGGAGAGAGAGGCGGGTAAGAATAAATAAATAGAGAGAGAAAGGTGGAGAGAGAGAGGGAGGGATAAGGAAGATGGTTAGAGAAGGAGAGAGGATAAGAGGAGGAAAGAGAGATAAGAGAGAGAGAGAGAGAGAGAGAGGAGGAGAAGATGAGGGAAGGAGGGTTAGATATATTAGAGAAGGAAAGTGTATCTTTTGAGGGTGATATAGAGAAACCAAGGGAGATAGAGCTATATATGGAAGGTTAAGAGAGGAAAGAAAAGAGATATGGAGAGAGGGAGGTAGGGATAGAGAGATCGATAGATATGAAGCTAGAGAGAATGTGTGTTTGGGGGGTGACATAAAGAGATAAATAAGGATATATGGAGGGATATATAGATATAGATGGAGAGCGGAGAAAGTGAAGAACATTCCTTGCACTAGATGCATTGATTTTAGTGTAGATGGTGATTTGTCATCCTATTTGATTACTGGGACAAGATGAATTTATTTTAGTGTACATGTTGACTTCTAATGATATTTGATTGCTTTCACTAGATGCATTGATTTCAATGTAGGTGGTGATTTCTAATTCTATTTGATTTCTTTCATTATATGCTTTGATTTCAATGTATATATTGATTTTTAATAATATTTCATTTCTTTCACTATATGCATTTATTTCAATGTAGATGATCTATAATCTTATTTAATTGCTTGCACTAAAGGCATTTATTTCAGTGTAGATGGTGATTTTTCATCCTATTTGATTGCTTGCACTAGATGCATTGATTTCAGTGTAGATGTTGGTTTCTAATAGTTTTTTCGTACTTTCACTAGATGCATTGATTTGACTGTAGATATTGATTTAAAATCATACTTCATTTCTTGCATTAGATCCATTGATTTCAGTGTAAATGTTATTTTCTAATATTACTTGATTGTTTACATTAAAAAATTGATGTAAATTTTGTACACATAAATAATATAAAAGAAATAAATTTACATAAAATAAATTCAAAAATCTTACATTCATATTGAAAATTGAAATTTACAAAATTATTTTATAATATTTAATAAATAAATATCACAAACATGATAGCTTTTATATATGATAATATTATAATAACTCTAAATAATTTTTTTCCCAAAAAAATCCCATACTTTTCTATTTCAATGAAAGCTAAAATGGCATTCTAAACGTAATGTGTTTGCATCAAAAATTCAAAATAACTTCCTATTTCATTTCCAATTTTACACCCATATATATTTAAATTAAGTGTTTCAAATTACATGTGATAACAAAAACAAAATGTGCTCATCAATGCCAAAAGGAAATGACTACCAATACTTATAAATAAAGCTTCCTAGTTGTATAATTTATGATTTAAAAATACGATATTATAAGAGAGGATCCTTCCAATTTTAAATAAATTATTTCAACCGAATAAAAATCAGAATAGAATGTTGTATTTCAAGAACAACCAAATGATCTAAGTGTGAAATAATATTAATGCAGATATTGCAAAGAAACAAAGAAATGAAATTAAAATTGCAAAGAAATTTGGCTAGGTAACCAAATAAACAATTTGAATTACTCAGGACACTCGTCTTATTATTCGTAAGAATAACTAAAAAAAATCACTTTAAGAGAGCAAAAATAAAACAAATTAAGTTAGGCTTTCCTCGTGCATGCACTCACATAAGTGTTTAGCACTCACTAAATTGAAAGTAGGTAAAAAATAAAGTGGGCTACCATAAATTAGAAAAATATGGTTAAATAACACATATAAGTGTTTAGCACTTACTAAGTAGAAAATATGTAAAAAATAGAGTGGGCTACCTTAAATTAGAAAAATATATAAAAATAAGGTTAAATAAAAGTGGACACAAAAATTATTTATAACAGATGTAACAGATGTATTAACCCTCACTTGGAATAATTTCCCTTTAAAAAACCAAAAAATAAAACTGAAATTCAATGGATAAGGTTGGTAGGAGAAAGAATAAGGTGGTTAAATAGGTTATCTTTGGATATAAAAGAGTAAATCTGTAATGAAATTTAAGTAAGACAATTAAAAATAATGGAGAGGAAATAGTCATGCAATTGCAACCGTATAATGTAATTACATTCTCTTCTCGAATTGTTGTATTTATTTCTATATTTTTTTATCTATCTATTATTTCACTTCCCCACCATAGTTGTTATCGCTATTGCTAAAAATATATTTAATAAGTAGAAAATGCTAAAAATAGGTAATTATTTCCAAAATGGTAGAGAAGGTATAATATCGAAGGAAAAACGTTCATATGTGGCACTAATGATGTATGGATTGAGGTTATATGATGGCCTAAGTTAGGTCTTGATAAAGTCCTAATGAACTCTTATATGCAATGTACATCAATACCCACCTTAAACCACAACCAAAAAGTATTCTACTAAATATGTCTGAATGATGTTTAGTATGAATAGAATAGCTTACACAAGACCAAATATAACACAAAATAGGTGAAGAGTGAAAACGTAGTCGAAATAACACCCTAGAAAAAATACAATGCATACTATGTACATTGTGCAGTTTCCATAAAAAGGGATGGCGATTTTTATTAGTATCATGGATCTATCTTATCCCATGATATGTATTTACCATTTTTCTACTCGCTGATCGTTGTTAGAAATAGTAGTGTTCGCTCATGAAGTAGTCCAAATTTGAAAACTAATTCTTTGTGACTTGGTCTATTCTCCCAATAGATTAATAACTTCCTGTAAATTATGATGTTCCCTTCATAGCTTCTGAAACATATTTGAAATTGGTTATTTCTGAACTTCTAAATAATTTCTTAAAATCTAATATAAATATGATTTGAAGAGTATGAAAAATCATCTTGAATATCTCCCTCAAGAAGAGTTTTTGTAAAAATTGTTGTCGAAGGAATAGAGCAAGTTACCAAAGAATAACTCTTTCATGCATTCATATGATTAAAGAAACCTATTTATAAAATCCATTTATTATATGTTAAAGGAATAATTTTTAAACCATGACGCATATCTTTGATATTTTCGTTACGCTTTGAAGTACTTTGGGTCTAAGATCAATTGTCGTCGGCATATAATAACTCTTCAAATGAAATACCTGAGCCCAACAGCTTCACCATTTTCTCGCATTAAATAGCCCATCTTTTGGCATCATAATATCCATAATGATTTCCCTTCTCGGTGTCTACATCATCAATCCCCCTCGTTTTCTTATTGTCTTTATTGTTATCGTCCCTCATTGAAAGCACGTAGATTTTTGAAGGATTAAAAAAACTGATTTGTATAAAAATATTATTCGGATGTTACGAACTCAATAAAACCATCAAGATATTGAATCTTCCAATTTTTACTCATCGAGACTTTGGCAGTATCAGAAAAAATAAACAGAGATAAAATATTGAGGATCTAGCTTCGAAAATATAGAAAGAATAAATTGTTCCCCAATCCTATCTATTTCGCAAGATTTTAATTGTGATTATATCCTTTAATATTGGAAAGAACAAATGTGGGGGTAACAAAATGGTTAGAATCTAGGGAAATGTACTCATTCTCTAATTGATTCCCTTTCAATTCATCTTTTTAATTTCAATTCATCTTTCTAATTTGGTCTAAAAGACATGAGGATTTTTACAAACCTCTACATAAATTATCAAATCAAGAGTGATAGAAAATTCCATAAGGTTTATACATTTTGTTGTATTAATTTTAATTATCTATAGCTAATTTAGGCTCAATTTATCCCCACTACGATCCTATAAGTACATAGTTGCGTAGCAATAGTTGGATAGTTATGTCGTAAGGCACTTCTCGTTGAGATGAACTCAACTAACTACTACCGTGCACACTTTTGCAGTGTTTGATGAGATGTTAGACGATCAAAACAATATTGGGTGTTATATAACCACCGACTCCTACTTAATCATGAATTGACACAGTATTCCTCTACTTTTCAACTTCTTCTTCAACCGTCTAGGTTCCTTTTCTTCAAAAATAAATTCAGCCGAAACAACTCCTCCATTAGATCATCACGGACTACAACAAGTGATTCATCTGTGCTTGGAACCAGCTCCTCCTGCTGGGCTTTTTAATTTCTTCGAGGTTTCTACTGTTTCTTCAACGGAATGGGGCTTTTTAATTTCTTCAAGTATTTCAATGTTTTTTGAAGAGGAGGTTCATGTATGCTTGGACCTTGGTTAACTATGTGAAATGGAGTCTAGGGCAATGGAATTCTGCAAGAGACCCGAGCCTTTCCGAGTTAGCCTTCGCTCTTTTAAAATATTCAACTAGTGATTATCTCCTTATCAAGGTTTGTTTTTATTTGCCTTTCTAGGTTATCCTCCTCTCTTCTAAAATATTCAACAGCTGATTAACTCCTGATCAGGGTTTGTTTCCATTTTCCTTTCCAGGGTATCCTTCTCTCTTTTAAAATATTCAACAGGTGATTCAACAGGTGATTAACTCGTCATTAGGGTTTGTTTTTGTTTTCCCTTAATTCTCTGTTTCTCTTGCTTACAGGAGAATTTATAAGAATCTGAGATATCCTCATCAGGGTTTGTTTTCCTTTGTATATGCAACAGCATAGCCACTATAATCAAAGCAAGCATACCTTCCGTTAGATCAATAGCAAGCAGGAAAAGAAACGGTAACAGAGATCTTAAATGTATAAGATAGTAGGAGAATATCTTCCCTCTACCTTTCTCAACCTTCTTAATGAGCATTCTGAATGAGTTATAGCGTAATGAGTGAGTAGGTTAAATCTTAAACTTCCAGAATGAGAAAAAAAAATGAGTCACTTGGCACCAGCATGGTGTTGCGATGCAAAACTATAGGATAAGAAGGAAAAAACAATTCTAAACATGGAAATGTATATCTTACGGTTTGTCTAAGAAGGCTTGTGTAGAACCTTTCCCTCAAAATTCAATATATGTTTTAAATATTTCTCCACAGTAAGTGGATTCTTGTGCAACATTGTGGGTTTATCTTGTTATAATATAACAACTCTGTTGTGTAAGATTTATAGGGTCAGTGCATGGTATAATATTTTCTACTATTGTCTGAAGATTTGAGGAGGAACTAATCTTTGCAATAACCACTGGTAAACTCATCGCTTTAGAAACTACCATATCTGAATTTTATCTTCTGTTGTCTGAGCTTTATAGGGTTAGTTCATGGTATAATGTTTGCTATAGTTGTCTGAAGATTTGAGGAGGAACTAATCTTTGTAATAACCACTGGTGAACTCATCCCTTTAGAAGCTACCATATCTAGATTTTATCATAATATGTCTGAGTTTCGAAAAGAATTTCAAACAATTAGGGGCAGATTGATTATAACAAAACTGACTAATGGAAACCTTGAGAATTTATCATAATTTTCTCATATGTTTGAGTTTTGAAAAGAATTTCAAACAATTCAGGGTAGATGGGTTATAATAAAATCTAACAAAACTGACTAGATGCAAATCTTGAGAACAGGCATACGCTATATAACCAAACCTTCATCATTATGAATGTACAGTATTTAGAATGGGTCTTCGTTGTGTATAAATGCATAACAATTGAGCCACTAATCTTGTGAAATTACACAGGTGTAGAACGAAACACCTACATAACGTACAAGGTACGTAGAGAAGAGGCGGTGAATATTTGAATATATGTTTAGCAAATGACACGTTTCTTATGGCTCTTTTGATAAAAAAGGAATTTCAATGCACACATATAATTTTAAAGCTAGCTCCATATAAGAGCAGGTTCATCTCTGACACTCATAAAGAGAATAAGGATGGAACAATATAGAGAACAATTTTTTCTTCACTTAAACTAAGTGTAAAGATCATTGCTAGTTGAAGATTTCTATTATTGGTTATAATTTGATGAAAGATTAAATGTATTAAATTATTTTATTTTTTAGTGTTATATATTAGTAATATTTCAGTGTTTTTATTTTTTATATTAATTTGATTAAGTATAAGTATATTGGATTTTTTTTTTAATATTTTTTTGGTTGTTGTTGTTATTGAAAAATTACATTATAGTTTTATTTTTTAAATCTATTAATAAAAGGAGTACAAAGATACTAATAAATCTAATTAAAGAATATACTTATTCTTTTAGGATTGTGGATGAAAATTTCAAGACTTTTGTGTTGAGGAGGAAATATTTTTCTTGATCTTCTTGGAGGGAGACATTAATTCTCTTTAGGCCCCTTTTTCTTACCTCAACGATTTAGAGAGATTTTTGGAAGACTGCATTTTCTTTTTATATTTTAGATATATACTTATTTAGTATTTTATCATTATGTAAAATTGTTAATTTATATTATTATTATTATTGTTATGTTATGTTATGTATTGTGTTGTTGTTATTATTTATTATTATTATTATTATTATTATGATTATTGTATTATTCACTTTAATTTTTTTTTCATTCTTTAACAATATTTTATATCACTTTTTTTGGATTTTGGTTTTATTATAGTATACAAGCTCAGAATGAAATAGCTAGGTCAGGTACAAGGTAGTAAATATTTGAATATATGTGAATATATGTTTAGCGAATGTTTCTTATGGCTCTTTTGATAAAAAAGGAATTTGAATGCATACATATAATTTGAAGGCTACCTCCATACAAGAGGAATTTCATCTCTGACACTCATAAAGAGAAATATGATAAAGAGAATTAACTAGGATAAAGAGAATTAGGATGGAACACTATAGAGAAAAAAATATATATTTGAAAATCTTTTTATTAGCTATAACTTGGTGAAAGATTAATTCTATTAAATTTATTTCTCATTTTATTCTTTAGTGTTATATATTAGTGAAATTTTAGTGTTTCTATTTTTTATACTATTTTGATTAAGTATAAGTATATTGCACTAATAAATGTAATTAAAGATCGAAAATAACAATGATTACAATTATGAATATACTTATTCTCTTACAATTGGGGATGAAAATTTCAAGATTTTTGGAGTTGAGGAGGAAATATTTTTCTTGATCTTTTTGGAGGGAGACATTAATTCTTTTTAGGCCCCCTTTTCTTACCTTTTGAGAGATTTTTGAAAGACAACATTTTTTTTTTATATTTTTGCTCTATTATTTAGTAATTTTATCATTATGTAAAGTTTTGTTAAATTTTATTTTTAATATTAAGATATATTATTATTATTATCATTATTTGTCACTTTTTTTTTTATTCACCTTTAACATATTTATATTCATTTTTTTTAATTTGTTTTATTTATAGTATTATTTTCCACCATTACTTATATAAATTATTTTCTCAATTTTAAATAATTTAATTTTTATTTACAATTTATTTTTCTAAAACTTATTTTTAATTATTTTCCGTCACTTGTTTATTATAATATCATTCCAGTGTTACTTATTCAACTTTGAAAATGTTCTTAAGTCTACTAATTTTTCTTGATATTCTTGGAGGGAGACATTAATTCTCTTTAGGTCCCTTTTTCTTACCTCAATAATTTTGAGATATTTTCAAAAGACTACATTTTATTTTTATATTTTAAACTAATATTATTATATAGTAGTTTTATCATTATGTAAGTTTTGTTAAATTTATTTTTTAATATTAAGATATATTATTATTATCATTATTTGTCACTTTAATTTTTAATCATTCTTTAACAATATTTTTATATTCATTTTTTTGGATTTTTTTTTATTATAGTATAATTTCAAACCATTACTTATATAAATTGTTTTTTGAATTTAAACAATTTAATTTTTATATACAATTTAATTTTTCTAAAAGTTATTTTTAATTATTTTTTCTGTTCATATATTAATTATTTTTTTCTTTTATATATTCACTTGTTTGTTATAATATCGTTCCAATGTTATTTATTAAAATTTGAAAATGTTCTTGAGTCGACTAACTTTACTTGCACTTTTTCTTGATCTTCTTGGAGGGAGACATTAATTCTCTTTAGGCCCCTTTTTCTTACCTCAACCATTTTGAGAGATTTTTGAAAGACTACATTTTCTTTTTATATTTTAGCTATACTATTAATTAGTAATTTTATCATTATGTAAAATTTTGTTAAATTTTATTTTTAATATTAAGGTTTATTATTATTGTTTCTTGCTCAAGCAAGAATCGAACCTTCTATTAAACTAAATCATCAAAAAGTGACATAATATACATGAAAGCAAATGTCACATGCACACTCACTTTACAAACCACAAAGTTTAGGAGTGTCACCCTTAGAAGTACAGATATATCTGCAAATCTAAGTCGACGATCTCTGTTCATGGAAGTCCGCAGAATTGATGGGAGTGAGCTACCATAGATGCACATTAATCGTGGATCTATTTGTCACTTGGTCATTGAATTTACCAAAAGTTCGTTTTTGGTTGATTTGATGCTCGATAACGCAATAAACTATGACCACACCATCTTGATCCCACCACCAACTAGCTTTATCAACCTCAGCCCTTGATCTGCTACCTCTCGATCCAACAATAGTGAAGAATATCGTGTTGACTACTTGCACAACCATTACTTATGCAATCAAGGCAGTATTTCCTTTGTGTCTAGAGCTACGCATTGCATGATCAATGGCATCACATACATTTCTTAAAAACCACTTAAGTAAATAGAGCCGACTAAAAGCCTAGTCCACTGTAGTAAAACTACCTCATTCCTACCACCAACAAGCATGATCATTCATAGCCCTAGATCTCCTACCACCTAATCCGATGGTTGAACCTTATCTCAGGTTGAAGAGATGCGCAGGGTGTACCAAGCCAATGAAGGCGATATTCTCAACCTACTAAGGGCCACTTCTAGATCCATTCATGGCATCGAAGGCTTTCTGTTGAAATCGCTTATGGCACCTTCAAGCTTCCGATAACTCTGGTAATGGCTACAAAATACCCCTTCTCTAAGAAGAAGCCTTGGATCCACTTTTGGGTTTTCCTCTCTTTCTACTCTACCTGCCATTTCTCTATCTTCTTTTCCTGTTTAAAGCTTAGAACTTAGCATGTCTATCATTTTTGCCTTTAACTTTCATCATCTGAGATTTCTGTAAACTGATTTACTTTAGAGGTTTGGTGATGCTCCTTATCTTCACATGCCAGAGTACTATAGTCCTCAAGAATCTGTCTAGTCTGGATAGTCTCCCAAACTAAGCACTTGTTTTCTCATGTGTAGATCACTCCTTCATTGCCTGATCTGTCTACCAACCTGTTGGCCTCTCTTTGCACATGATCAAAGCCCAGAGTTTTAAGTGTTCTGAGGTGAGATTGGACTCTATGAAACACTTGCTATAGTCTCCAGTTCCTTGAAATTTTATCTGGTACTAAGCCAATTCTTATTCTTTTAACTGAGTTAATCATTAATTCTGAGTCAACCTCTATAATTGTATTAGGTAGATTGTATTCTGTTAGGATCTGTAAGCCTTACTCAATGGCCATGAGTTTCGCCATATTGTTTGTGGTCCTCCGCAAATTACTATGAAAGATAACTTGGATATTTCCCTCTACATTTCTGATGGCTCCTCCATAACCAACATCCCCTGGGTTCGCTTTTGAATCTCCATCAATGTTTGGTTTCATGAAGCCATGAGGGGGAGGTTGCTAGAAGGCTTTGTTTTCTGTTCTTTGCCTTGCTTTCTTATTGTTATATGTTGTGTCATAAGACTGAAGACCCAGCTATTCCAGGATGAGGATGTCTCTTTGAATAAGGGGTTGCCTAGTAGGATGCTTCATAAAGACATTAATTGTTTCTCTGAGCTGATTAAGAATCTGAGCCACAATACCTTGTGTTGAGCTTGATTTTTTTTTAAGATTCTATTGTTGCATTCTTTCCACACATCCCAGATAAAGAAGCCTGGGATTGGTGTCCAAGCCACGTTGACTATTTCATTTTCTGATAAATCTTTCCTCCAAGTCTTTAAAGTTTTCGTAATGTCATTTTCCTTTCTATCTGTTTGGTTGAAGATAGAGGCTACCTAGTTCCAGATGTAGGAGGTGAACTCACACATGCTAAGAAGGTGATCCGTGGTCTCCTCCTATAGACCACATAAGTGACACTTAGAAGGAACTTATGAAACCTCTTTTTCTAAGATTTTCCCAAGTCAGAATTTTTTTGTGTACAAATAGCCATATGAACATTTTGATTTTCATTCAGTGAGGATTGCTCCAAATGTTTTCCCAAGTCTTGTCAAAATTTGAATAGTCAAATCTTGTGATTATTCTTTTGGCTTCATTGAGGTTGAAAGCACCTTCATTACTTCTACCCCATCTAAGAATATCATCCAAAGTTGACGTTAGAATCTGTCTCTTTTCTAAGATCTCTTTAAGAATTTTTTCCTAGGTTCTCAAAGGGGTTTCTGCACTATAAGATGGTATGCTCCATAATCTCCATTTCCTTTCCCCTCTAGGCTGGTCCCAAAAGTCACTTGCGCTCTTCAGACCCTTACAAGGGTGTCATTTTTTATGATATCTAGATTATCTCTGCATAAATTCTATTCCTATTGACAGTTATCCTCCTAGAACTAGGCCAGATTCCAATTTCTAATCTCCCAAAAGTTGTCATTCCTAATTAAATTTCTATTCTCCCACGCCTTGTTCCAAATATGAGAACCCCTAATGTGCCCCGACATATGAATATGGTCCTCTTCCTACCAATTTGTTGCATACATTTGTTTCCATAACTTGGTCCAAGGATTATTGGACTCTTTTAGACATCTCTACCAAAGTTTGGCCCCCAGGACCTTGCTCAGAGTGTATGGGTCATGGAGACCTAAACCACCATGGGTTTTGGGTTTGTAGATTTTATCACATGATACTAGGGCCCATTTCGTTTTCTCTTCCCCTTTACCCCAAAGGAAGTTTATTTGAATGTTCTTGATCTCTTGTAAAACTCCTTTAGGGACTGGAAGGGTAGAGAACATGTAGATTGGAATGGTTTGAAGTACCGCCTTTCTAATAACTAGTCTTCCCGCTAAATTCAAGGACCTATTAGTATAGTTGTTGACCTTGTCCTTAAGCTTATTTGTAACTGCCTCCCATGTTGCTTTAATCAGAGGTTTGTTAGTAAGAAGCATACCCAGATATTTAGAGGGAATATTCTCTCATTGAAAACCAAGAATTCTGGAGATATTTCTTTGGATTGAAATCTCTATATTGAAAAAGAAAACTTTGGGTTTTGGAAGGCTTATCTCTGTGCCTATAGCATGAGCAAAGTCATTTAGGATTTGCTTAAAGGCTTTGCCTTCCATGATAGTGGGTGCGCCTTACAACATTGTGTCATCCACAAATTGTTGATGCGTCAAAGCCTCCCCATTCTGAGTCAGTTTTAGCGCCCTTGATTCGTCCTTACTTATTGGTTGTATTGATCTTTCTGACAAGTCCTTCCATCATGAGAATGAAAAGGAATGGGGAGAGAGGATCACCTTACCTAAGGCCTCGTGAAGGCCTGAGAGTGTTGGAAGGTAAGCCATTGAGAAGGATAGAGCAGCTTGCTATGGTGACCAATGCCATGATCCAAATTATCTAGTTGAAGTCAAACCCATAAGCTTTAAGGATTTCCTTTATATATTGCTATGTTTATCATAGGCCTTTGCTATGTCCATCTATATTATCATTCCTGGTTGCTTATCTGTCTTGAGGGAATGTACCACTTCATGCGCTTGGAAGATGTTGTTGAGGATTTGTCTTCCTTCCACATACCTAGTCTACTCCTCTGAAACTAGCGATGGTAGTAGAGTTTTGAGTCTGTTAGCGATAAATTTGGAAATGATTTTCTACACCACATTGGAAAGAGCTATTGGTCTAAATTTTTCTAGTGTCATTACCTTTTCCTGTTTAGGGATTAAAGCTATAGAATGTTCATTAATCACTCCGAGAACTTTCCTTGATGTTGTCAAGGCCTCTACCACATCAAGAATGTTGGTTTTGACTGTTTCCCAGCTAGTTTTGAAGAAATCTACATTGACACCATTCGGGCCTCGAGCTTTCCCATTGTTTATCTCTTTGATCACTTCGTTGACCTCTTCCTCCATTACTGGCCTATTGAGATTGTAGTTTTCTTCCCTAGTCACCACCTTCGGAATATTTTTAGTGAAGTTCTTAATGTAGTGTGATCTATCTGCCAAGGTTTCAATTGCTATAGTTTTGAAATGTTGAAGCAGCATCGATTCCATTTCCTTGTGAGTCTTTAACTCCTTCCCTTGTGTATCTAGTAGCTTCAATATTCTGTTATGTGCCCTGTGTTTCATAGTAGATTTATGGAAGAATCTCATGTTTCTCTCCCCTTCTTTAATCCACTTTACTCTAGATTTCTATTTCCAAAAGATCTCCTCTTGCTGACATCTATTATCCCATTCCTGCTGAAGGGAGTGCACCAATACCTTCCTCTCCTTTGTGAATCCTTGCCTGATGAGAATTTGATTGATTTCTTGTAATTTACTTTCCACTTCTCTCTTAGCTTCGAAATGTTTCAAAACTCATTTTGGTTCCATTCTTTGAGCCTTTGTTTGATATGTTTAAGGTGCTGATGGAGGATGAACATTTTTGTGCCCTGAGTGGGCATGTCTTCCATCCACCACTTTCCAATGCTATTGGAGAAGTTTGGATGAGTGAGCCAAGCATTTTCAAACTTGAAAGGTTTTTTTCTTGGTGTTTCAATAAAAGAAGCATCCAACTGAATAGGCTAGTGATTCGAGCCCCCAAAAGGAAGAATCCATGCGGTCATGGAGTGACCCGGTAGAAGGACATCCTCCAAAACTATGAAGCGATCTAATTTTGAAGTAACTTGGGTTGTCCCCCCTCTCTTGTTATTCCAAGTGAAGATGCCATTATTGTCTCCATGCTTACTAGTCTCATGTTGTCTAAGAAGTTTTGGAATGTGAGTGAGTCTCATCCTAACATTCTGCTTCCCCCTTTTTTCTGAAAGTGATTTGATCATACTGGAGTCCCCCGCCAAAATCTAGGGGATGATTCAATGTCTTCCTCTTAGTTCCTCTAGTGAGGTGAGTAGTCTTAGTTTATCCTCAAGCAGTTGAGGACCATAGACATTTGTAGTCAAGTAACAATCTTTGTCCCATAGAGGTTGGATTATAATAGAGAGATGATTTGTAGATGCTTCTACAACAGAGATCTCCATTTTTTGAGGATTTTAGAGGGTAAAAATTCCTCGCTCTATGTTGTTAGCTTTGACCTCCAAGTACTCAGTTGTTGAGCCACTTGTAGTGAAGGTCCCTGATCTTTTCTATTGAGCATTTGGTTTCCTGTATGAAAGCAATATCTAGTTTTTCTTCTTTTATTCTATTACTGAGATTTCTTTGTTTTGTTTTGCTGCCTAACCCCTAATATTCCAGGTTGTAAGCTTCATAATGAGGTGTTTCTGAAAGAGTAATTGGTAAGATATTTCATCTTACCTGAATTAATCAGGAGTTTCTCACATTCTGATAGGAGATCATTCTGTCTTCTTCTTCCTCTTTTTTTTCCCAGATTTTTGGTGGAGCATCCTGGTGTGATCTCCAACTGTTTGACTCCTTTATTCTCCTAGCTATCATAGTTTCATTTGACTCCAACAGCCTTTTTTTGGGATCTACTGAGGTAGAGTTGTTGCACTCTGTCAAACTTCTCTTGCGGAAGATAGTCAATCCCTTTTTTAGTGCCTTGTTCTAGAAACTACTCAAGTTCCAGGTTCTCCCTCTCAAGGATCTCCCATAGGCCTTGATCTTCTATTCTTACTTTGCTGGGGGTCATATTCTAGTCTTCTCCAAGTCTTGTGTTGTTTAGTTGGTCCTCCTTCCTTTCTTTTTCATCCTGTATTATGTCTATGTTATCTTCTCTTTCCCTTTCTACTGAGGTGTTCTCCATTTCTTTACTCTCTTCATTTTCTTTCCCCTCCCCTTCTAGAATCTCAAAACTATTGTGACTTGGTAAGTTGTTCTCACTGTGTTTCTTTTGGTGCTTCTTCCCCCCTCCTTTACCATTGCCTGCCACTTGTGTGAACCTTCAGGATCTTTACCAATGTTGCCTTTCAGATTATTCTCTCTTTTGTTGAGTGGGAATTCTTTGAAGAGATGTCCATGTTCATGACATTTGTAACATTTGAATGGGATGTGTTCATAGTCGACTGCCTGAACCTATTCCTCATCATAAACTTCCAGGATGACCTCATCCAGGAGTGATCCCAATAAGTCCATTTCAATGCATATGTGCGCAAAGGACGTGTATTTACCACACAGAGTATCCTTTGATATTTTTATAAAATGTCGTAGTTTATTGCCTATAGCTTTTAATGATTCTGACAACTAGCAATCTAAAGGTAAGGAATATAGTCTAATCCATACTAGCACCAAAGTCAATGTTTCTCACTCCGGCACAAAGTTCATCATCCAAGGTTGCATGTAGAGACTTGCAGCAACAAAGAAGTAGGGTCCTCATTTGAATATTATATCTTTATCCTCCAGGTTCTTTAAAAACACAGTGAAGAAACCCTTGGAACCCAAATGTATAGTTAAATCTCCTTTCGGTTTCCAGGATTTTCTTATCCAAGTGTACAATGCTTTCTCCATGGGCCAGATGCCCATGAACTTACATATGACTGCATAGTTAGCCATGTGATCTCTATGCTCCTGTAGTGCCAGATCTCTGAGGACCACATGTTGTTTAATAATAGCCTTGGGCTTGCAGGGTCTAATAGGATTTCTACTTTCTGACCTCCAACCTTTGTCACCTGATATAACTTATTCCAGAGCCTCCTCGTGGGTCCCTTTGTTGTCCTAGGGTCTGCTGCCTTTCGACACCTGTGTCTCAGTGATTCTTGTCTCTTTCTCCATGGAGTTTTTCTGGTTGCTCCAACTTGTCCCTCTACCTTTGTTCAAGACCATGTTCCTATATGAGGGAGTGGAGCTCCCTCCTCCTTGTCCCTCCATGGTTACCAGTTTGCTGATATCGCCCCTTGTTTCAAACCCTAGCTTCTAGTTCCTCTCTTAACCACCAGGTATATTATTATTATTATTATTAATCACTTTAATTTTTATTCATTCTTTAACAATATTTTTATATTTATTTTTTTAGATTTAGATTTTATTATACTATAATTTCCACCATTACTTATATAATTTGTTTTCTCAATTCTACATAATCTTATTTTTATTTACAATCTTTATTTATAGATTATTTTTCTAAAAATTATTTTTAATTATTTTTTCCCTTTATATATTCACTTGTTTTTTATAATATTGTTCCAATTTTATTTATTAAACTTTGAAAATGTCACAAAATTTACTTCTTAAACTTTGAAAATGTCACAAGATTTACTTTTGTCAACATATATTAGGAAGTTCATCCCTCACACACATAAAGAGAATTAGAAATGAGTAGTTTAGAGGACAATTTTTTCTTCATGTAAAATTGTAAAGACTTATAATTGGATGAAATATCAATTCCATTGCATTTCTTTTTCTCTTTATGGTTATATATTAGTAATATTTCAATAATTTTATTTTTGATATTAATTCGATTATGTATAAATATATTAGACTTTTTTTCTTTTTTCTGATTGTTGTTTTATGGAAAAATTACATTATAGCTTTATTTTTTTAAAGTTCTTCTTGTAGGGATACATTAATTCTCTTTTGACCCTTTTTTCTTACCTCAACTAGTTTGAGATATTTTTGAAAGACTACATTTTCTTTTGATATTTTGGCTATACTGTTATTTGGTATTTTTATCATTATGTAAATTTTTGTTAAATTTTATTTTTTAATATTAAGATATATTATTATATTATATATTATTATTTTCACTTTAATTTTTGTTCTTTTTAGATTCATTTTTTTAGACTATAGTTTTATTACAGTATAATTTCCATTACTACTTATGGAAATTGTTTTCTCAATTTTAGATAATTTAATTTCTATTTACTATTTATTTTTCTAAAACATTGTTTTAAATTTTCTTTTCCTTTATATATTCACTTGTTAAAATATCATTATATTGTTATTTGTACTTGACTATTGAACTTTGAAAATGTCACAAAAATTACTTGATGCTACTACAATAATAATTGGTTCATCTTTGAAGGAGAAAATTATATGGATCTTGCATATTTTGCCTAAAGTGAAAGTTATATGGATCTTGCATATTGTCCCCAAGAATAGGCACTTAAGAGGCAACAATCTATTTATTAAGGATGCATTTCTTGAGTTTTTTTTCACCTGTAGGATGTTTTCGTTGCAATAATGGGCCTTATTCAAAACATTCCTAACTAAATAAAACAATATTTATTTCTTGTCAGCCTTATCTTCACTTAGAACCTATTGCATTTAAATTAAATATTGAGAACAAAAAAATTGTGATTATTCTGTGAATGAGATGGTTGCAACAGTGGGGCTTATTCAGAACATTCCTAACTAAGTAAAACAACATTTATTGCATGTCAACCTTATTTGCACTTAGAACCTATTGCATTTAATTTAAATATTGAGAACAAAAAAATTGCGACTATTCTGTAAATGAGATGGAAGGTCTTATAGTGTTAGCATTGTAAGGTGCCAATGTTTTAATATCTATGAAGTTTTCTATGTCAATTCAAATAAAACACACTTCTTTGGTGTCATTGTATAAATTATAACTAGAAAATTGAGATCATTCAAAAACATTTTCCTCAAAAAGACACATTAAGTGTCATATGGATTGAAACAGTGCTTGGGTAGTATATCTGTAACTCTAGGGAAATGTGTGAATTTACAATACCTAGATCTTTTACATAATAGGCACATAGGGCACATGCCTCCAGTAAATGGGGATATTTGCAACAATGGGACCTATTCAAAATATTCCTAACTGAACCAAAATGGATCTTGAATAAACCTTCCAAGTCTTCAAAAATATTTTAAATTAAAGTGTGAAAGGGAAACTACGTTGAAACATAAGCCTACGAAAGAAATGCAGTGTTAATGCTCAAGGGTTGTTGGATCCAAAATATCAATAGACGAGAGCAAAAGAATGGAGCAGTCATCTATTGTTATCGCATCGGAGAAAAGCCAGTGGTGTGTTCGGATTGTGGCCTTAAGAGAAATGCGATGAAGTAGACCTGAAGGATTATTGAACAAAACAACGAAGGAATTGGGTTCTATGGTAAACAGTATTTTGGGTAGGCTTTATGCGGTAAGTGGTATTAAAATGGCTTCACCTGATTCCATACACGAACCGACATGTAGCACACTGTAGGAAAGAGAAAACCACTTTTTTTGGGTTGGTAATCTTCGTGTAAGTGGGCCACCTGTAATGGTTGTCAGTCGTTGGATTGGAGATCACAAATCAACGGTGGAGATTGAGAGGACTACTTGATGTTTCGGGTTTAGTATGAACCACCGAATTAAATGGTAAATCAATAGATAAGATTAAGTCGCGATGTTTCCAAAGGAAGGACTTAACCATAGGGCTTAAGGCATTTCTATATGTGATAGGCCGATTGCGATGAACACTTTGAGCCGTTGTATCCAAAAAGGAATCAACGGTTAGGATCTGATTGGAGATCGCTGATCGAGGAAGCTTAAGGGCTGTGGATCATGGAAGCAGTGACCACCGATAAGAGATATAGTAAGAATGTCGATAGCTGATGAGGTCCTGACCAGAGTGATTGGAGATCGGGAGATCGGGGTGCAGTATGTTGGCATTATGGAACAGGTTTGGCACTATGGCATAGGTGTTGTCCTTGACGGCAACTAACTCTAGTGACAGATCACAATTCAGGCACTCAGAAAGAAGAAAAAGATATATACATAGGTTCACCTTGACGAAGCCCCGTATACACGGCGGTTAGACGTTGTGAAGTCGCGTATGCGTATACATGCATTTTCACGCAAGCAAAAGCACGTACATGTGGGAGAACTTATTTTTGGTCCGTGGTATTTAGTCCTTGGTATTTTGACCTATGGTTTTTGGGCCATGGTATCTTGTCAGAAGTGTTGATCCCAAGTATTGAGTCCATGGTATTGATTTGTTATGGTTTTGGACCATGGTATTGTGAAAGGCCTAAGACTATAAAAGACAAAGGAGATCATTTGGCAAAGGATAATCTGAATTAATTGAATATCTGATAAAGTGCTAAATCTTGAATACTAGGGATTGGGTTAAGGTGCAGATATGGATTTGAATGAAGGAGGAACCTGAGCACAAGGAGAAGGATAAGTTCTGTTGAAGGGTCAAAATCTTAAGGCTTGAATAATAGTATCTTTTAATGATTTTGATCTGTTATATGTGGCGCATGCTTGATCTATAAATCTGGTAATCTGGGTTAACTAATGTCTGAATGATTGGAAGAGAGAATTATCCTTTATAGATCTGTATGCAGGTTCAGTGAAGCAAAGGAGCGTATACACACTGGTTCTATGTCTAAAAACAACATATACGCAAGTTGGTCCGAACACAGAAGCGTATATGTAGGTTTCTAGTTATTAAAGTAGCGTACGTCTCTTAAGTTGTGTTCTAGCTGCTTTTGTTTATTTCTACAGTGTTCTAGGTTCAGAATTTGGTGTGTGGTTACTGTTACTGTGTTCTAGGTACAAATGTCAGAGAAGTGTCTATTTGATTCAGTGTTAATTGGTGAAAAGGAGATTGTTTGATACAGAAATTCTTGATGATTGATTGATGTTCATGGATCCAATCTGAAAATTTATGAAACGTGGTCCCTGGAAGCAAAGAGAAGGTTGTAGCCTTGTGCAGGTAGTAGCTTGCGTACTAGTATCCCAACTAGTACATTATCTAAGGGGGTTGTAGCTCCCTTCCAAGAAAAGCTGGAGAATGAGAGAGGGTTGTAGCTCTTTGTAGGTAGCAGCTTGCATAATGGTAAAGGAATTCACCAGTACAAAAACATTGTAAAAAGAAGTTTCTAAATAAAGGAAGATAGAGACGAATTGCAGCAGGTGGTTTTCACCCACATTGGGTTTCCACCTTATATCTTGTGTTCTTCTGTGTCATTGTCTTCTGCTCTGTTTCACTGTTTCTAGTACATAGATTAATGATCAATATCTGTAAGATAAATTAAATTATAAGTCTATGCAGGTTTCCTTATCTCTAGTTGCGTATATACCCACTTTTCACTAACTGAAGTAGCGTATATGATTGGGGTTTGAAAAAGAAAATGTTTGAATTGATAATACTGATTCACCCCCCCACCCCCCTCTCAGTATTATTTCCAACAATTGGTATTAGAGTAGGTCCTTCAGGAGAAGTTTGATCGCTTGAAGGAAGATCTATCATCATGAGCAACTACGAGAGAGAAGCATCAATCAGGCCACCAATTTTTTGTGGGACCAACTTCGTCTATTGGAAGGTAAGAGTTACAACCTATCTTCAATCTCTTGGTATAGAAGTCTGGGATATCATAGATACATGGTACACTTTTCCATCAATAACTCCTACAGATCCGGCTGAGAAGAAGTAGTTTGAAACAAATGAAAAGGCTATCAATACTCTATGATGATGTCTATCTCAATCAGAATTCATCAAGGTTATACAGTATAAAACTGCAAAAGAAATATGGGACAAGATCATTTAGAGCTATGAAGGAGATGAATAGTTAAAACGAGCCAAACTTCACACCCTAAGAATTCAGTATGAAAAGCTCATAATGTACAATGATGAAAGTGTGGCTAACTATTTCTTATGCATAGATGAGATTGTTAATTATACGAAAAATTTGGGTGAAGAAATAAAAGAGGTTGTTGTGGTTGAAAAGGTTCTGAGATCTTTGTCTTCTAAGTTTGAATCAAAATTTTCTGCAATAAAAGAAAACGAGAATCTACAAAGAATTACCATGTCGCAGCTACATGCAATTATATCTGCTTATGAAATGAGGAAAGGGGGACCATTAGACAAAAGAGAAGCCGCATTCAAGGTCTCGGGAAGAGGATATTCCTATGACTCAGGACATATGTCAGAAGAAGAGGAAGAATCAAATTTTGTCAAGAACCTTCAACAGGGTGCTCAAAGATTCAGAGGTAAGTTACCTTTCAAATGTTTTGCTTGTGGAAGTGTCAGTTACTATGCTGCCAAGTTTCCTCATAAAGGTAAGCTTGACAAAGGTAAGGAACCTGTTAGATGCCACAAGAAAGAAAATGTAAATAAGAAAAGCTATTACACTCATGAAGATAGTGATGGATTTTCAAATAGTGATGAAGATGAACAAGGTAATAATTATAGACTTTTAATGGCTTTTGAAGATGATGATTTCATGGATGCTATAGATGAAGAAGGTCTTTATGAAGAGATTTCTAAACTCAAAATTTGTTTATAAGAGAAAAATATGATTATTGATACTCTGCAATTCCAATTGGCTGAAAGTGAAAAACATCATGAAAAGTTAGAATGTGAAATAGTGGGACTTAGAAAAGAGATTGAGAAAACTAAAGCTCTTAATCTTAGATTTGTTAAAGGATCTGAAACGTTAGATAAGATTATCAAAGTACAGCGTTCTCCACTAATCAAGACGGTTCTGGGATATAATGAAGAAGCATCTCAAGCACAGAAGCCATCCACCTCCAACAGTTATATTGATGCAGCAAGGAGAAGTGAACAAATTGACAATCAACAGCAAAGGCACAATGTTGCTCACCAGGTAAATCAGGGACATTTTTCTTCAATAATGAACATAGATCACCAAGTAAATCAGGGGCAATCTGCTTCAAGGATAAACAGAAGCTACAATAGACCACAGGTAAATCATTCTCAATTTGCCTCAAGAATGAATGCCAATGAAAACTACAATAGTTCGGTCCGCAAGGTTGATAATCGCAGGAGTTTCTTCAATGGCCAATATTTCTCTTGTCACAACTTTGGACACAAAGCAGCTCAATGTGTTGCCTACAAAACTATCATGACTAGAGAAACTCAAAAACAGAGGAGTATGACTTGGATCATGAAAAGGACCTACAATAACTTTTTTGCTCTGGAAAATGAAATATAATGTTCTATTTGTAATAATTTTGGTCATGAAGATTCTAAATGCAGGAGCAGGTTTCGGCAGGCAACTCAAAAGGAGCAAGCCTAAAATATCAAAACATGGAGAATGAAAGAACCACAACCAGAAAGATGTGGTATATCCTTATATGCAGAAGGGCGGGAAAATCAATGGTACATCGGCAGTGGATGTTCAAAACATATGACAGGTGATAAAGAAAAACTTCAGTCATACAGTGCCTTGGAGAAGGAGAAGAAGGTCTCATTTGGAAATGACACCCCTGCACTCATAAAAGGTAAAGGTTCTGTTCTTTTAAAAGAAAAGGTCAAAGTAGGAAATGTTATGTATGTTGATGGCTTAAAGCATAATCTATTGAGTGTCAGTCATATGTGCGATCAAGGAACAGAGCTAATATTTCGATCAAATGGATGTAGTGTTCGTGATCTTGATACAGGAGAAACAGTGATCAAAGGCATAATAACTCCAAATAATTTATACATATTCAAAGAAGGACAACAACAATGCTATCTGAACAAGAATGATGAACACTGGCTATGGCACCGGAGGTTGGGGCATCTAAGCTTCTCACAGATAAGGAAAGCATGCAAATACCAGGCAGTTCGTGGTCTTCCAGACATCAGAATTCTAGATAATACAATATGCAAATCATGTCAATTTGGTAAGCAAACCAGAAATAACTTCCCTGAGAAGGAAGGATCAGCTAACAGGCCACTTGAGCTTGTCCATACTAATGTATGTGGTCCATCTAGGAAAAGGTCGCCTTGGGGAGAAGAATACTTTATATTATTCATTGATGACTATTCAAGGATGGTTTGGATAGGACTAATGAAGCACAAAGATGAAGCCTTCGAAAAATTCAAATCCTTCAAAGCTTTGGTTGAAAACGAATCAGATCACAAAATTAAATGCCTCAGGTCTAATAGAGATGTGGAGTTTACCTCAAATGAATTTTTCGATTTTTGCAAAGAACATGGAATAGGAAGAGAATTCTCTACAGCGAGGACTCCTCAGCAAAATGGAGTAGTTGAAAGGATGAACAGAACGGTTCAACAAATGGCTCGTGCTATGCTTGATGAGTCTCGAACTCTCGCAACTTTCTGGGGTGAAGCTGCATTTGCTGCAGTTGTTATTCTCAACAAAAAAAATGTTTGGGTGAACAACACTCAAACCCCTCATGAGCTTTGGTATGGTGAGACTCCTTCGGTAAAATATTTCAAAATTTTTGGAAGCAAATGCTATATCAAAAATACTGATGAACGTCTTGGAAAGTTTGAACCTAGAGCAGATGAAGGCATTCACCTCGGTTACTCTCCCCACAACAAAGCATACAAGTGTTACAATAAAAGGATTGGAAAAATTGTTGAAAGTATTGATGTAGTGGTTGATGAAGATGAAAAAACTCCTAGGCAGGTAAGGTTTGAAGATTTCGAAGATGAAGAGGACTATCCATCTACATCAAATCAGATTCATGATGAAGAAGAAGAGACCAATGAGGCACCAGAAGAATAGATAAGGATAGAAGAAAAGACTCCATCCATGTACGTTCAGAAGAATCATCCAGAATCTCAGATTTTGGGGCAGAAAGAGGCTGTATACAAACAAGAAGAGCAATAGCAAAAGCTTCAATCTATTTGGCATTACTCTCCTCCACTGAGCCACAAAATGTAAAAGAGGCATGCAAAGATGAATGCTGGATCAAGGCAATGGATGATGAACTTGAGCAGATTGAAAAGAACAACACTTGGGACTTGGTTCCTAGACCAAAAGATAAGAATGTCATAGGGGAAAAATGGATATTCAAAAACAAGTTGAATGAAAATGGGGAAGTTGTTAGAAATAAGGCCGAACTTGTTTGTAAAGGGTATGCTCAACAAGAAGGAATAGACTTTCAAGAAAATTTTTCTCCTGTTGCTAGACTTGAGGCCATAAGAATGTTACTTGCTCTCTCTAGCTTTCAGAAATTCAAAGTATTTCAAATGGATGCCAAATACGCCTTTCCGAATGGAGACTTAGAAGAGAAGTGTATATTGAGAAACCAGATGGATTCATTCTTGGAAATGATCCAAAACTTGTATGCAGACTTAAGAAGGCTCTCTATGGTCTTAAACAGGCTGCAAGGGCTTGGTACTATTGTCTGGACAAATATCTTCATCAACAAGGTTTTTCAAAAGGATCGGTAGATAACAATCTTTATATAAAAATTGAAAATGACAAATTGCTAATACTTGTTGTGTATGTTGACAATATCATATTTGGCAGTAATGAAGAAGCTATGAGTCAAAATTTTGCCGTGGTGATGCAGAAAGAGTTCGAAATGTCCTTGAATGGAGAGCTAACATATTTTCTTGGCTTACAAATCCAACAAAATGAAGGCGGTATCTTTTTATCTCAAACCAAGTACCTCGAGCAGATCTTGAAGAAATATGGGATGGAGGATTCGAAACCTGTATGTAGCCCGATGGTTACAAGATGCAGCCTCAGTGCAAATGATGACTCGGCAGCAGTGCATCAACCAACCTATAGATCTATGATTGGTAGTCTTCTCTATCTAACAGGAACCCGACCAGAAATCATGCATGCAGTGGGAATAGTTGGAATATTTCAGGCAAATCCAAAGAAAACTCATCTTGAGGCAATAAAAAGAATTTTCAAGTATCTTCAAGGAACTCAAAACTATGGTCTATGGTATCCTAGAGATACAGATCTCACTCTTCGTGCTTATACAAATGTAGATTGGGCTGGAAGCGTGGATGACAGAAAAAGCACTAGTGGTGGTGCATTCTTTATGGGTTCCAGATTAGTATCTTGGTTCAGCAAGAAACAGAGTTCAATTGCTTTATCTACGGCTGAAGCAGAATATGTGGTTGCTGCATCTTGTTGCACACAACTCCTTTGGATGATGCAAACTTTGCAGGATTTTCAAATCACTTTTACTCCACCTATCTCCATCTTATGTGATAATACAAGTGCAATCAGCATTTCAAAGAACCCAGTCATGCATTGAAAGACCAAGCACATACCAATCAAGTATCATTTTCTCCGGGAACAAGTGCTGGAACAAAAGGTCAAATTGGAGTATGTTCCCTCCAAGGAACAAGTTGCTGATATATTCACCAAACCATTGCCCAGGGAGACATGTGAATACCTCAGACAGAAGCTGGGGGTTGTTGATGCATCATCATGTTGTTGAATCTTGTCTGTTGTACGCAGGTGGATACATGTACATTTTCCAGTTTATGTGGGTTGAATGGGTCTATCAGAGATCATCTGGCACAGGTTCAGGGGGAGCATATATTCTTCTAATAATGCATTGTTGGCATTATCTTAAAAGTCTTTGATATGATTTCTCATGAGTTGTCTGGTGGAATAGATCAATGTGTGCTGGTCTAAAGGTTGATTCTGCTAATACTTGTTCTTGTCTCTATGTCATGTACTTCTTTTCACATCAAGGTCATGTAACGACCTATTTTGGTTTCCCCACTATGCCTGGGATGAATGATTTTTGTCTATCTTGTGTATTCCCACTTGGATGAGGATGGATGTATGTATGAGCCTTGATGATAGGAAGGCTACTTATAATGTATGGAATCATGTTCTTTCTTGTAGAACATCTTTTTCTTGCAGACAACATTTCAGCACAGAGCATATACAAAGGGGGAGCTCATTCAGAGTTTTCAGTAGGTACTCAGGGGGAGTATGGTAGTCTGCCCCTTTGCCCTTGATGTCAAAGGGGGAGAGTGATTGGTTGTTGTTTCCATCAAGTCCAAAGGGGGAGCTTGTTGGCATTTGTTGTACTTGATGGCAACCCACTCATCTCAGATGATAAATTATAGTGCAGCAAAGTTATTCTCTGGTTCCGTAGGTGCACAAATCAAAAGATGCGGTCATTGATAGGTTGCGCAGGAGAACGGTTGAAAAGGTGCGGATATGTTCACAGGTATCCCACACAAAAGGTGCGAACCTAAAATGCACAAACTTCCATGCAGAGAAAACGCGCGTCTTATGTTTGGTCCATGGTATTTAGTCCAATGTTTTTGATCCTATGGTTTTGCTTCGTGGTTTTGGCATCTAAAATATTGAACCTAGGTTTTGGATCCCTTGTATTGGTTTTCTATGGTTTTGATCCATGGTTTGAGTAAGGGCTTGCCTATATAAAGGAAAGGAGATCCTTTGGCTAGTCACTAGTGAAAAGTGAATATCTTAAGATCTAAAATTTTGGATGATTGGTTTGAAAAGCTAGATCTAAATCAAGGTGAAAACTGTAAATTATAAGGCAGATCTATTGATAGGTCGTGATCTCTTTGGCGCATGATCAAATCTGTGGATCTGACAGTCTGTGGCACATTGGAGGACTGATATTTTGGCTCTATAAAGAGGTCCGCAGACGATCCACAGCGTAGGTGCGGAGGTACGTAGCGCAGCGGAAGGCGCAGGTGCGGAGGTACGCAGCGTAGTAGACGGATCAGGTGCGAAGGTACGCAGAGCAGCAAAAGGCGTAGGTGCGGAGGTACGCAACGCAGTATACTGATCAGGTGCAGAGGTGCCATGTCAGGTAGATAGTGTAGGTGCGGAGCTGCACAGTCTAGACACATAAGAACTGCGGACATTTGCAGGTTTCTTTCGGTGAAATTGTGGACCTTTCCTGAAATATATTTTAGCTGTCTTTTATCTGTTTCTGCAGAGATTTGGGCTTAAATTGGTGTCTGGTTACTGGTGTTATTTTCTGGTTACTGCATTCTGAGAAGTTATTTGTTTAAAGGAGATTGGGTGATGCACATGTAGTTGATGTTTTGGATCTAGTTTGAAAATTTATGAAACATGGTGCCTGGAAGAAAAGAGAAGGTTGTAGCCTTCTATAGATCAGCACCTACATACTAGTATTTCAGCTAGTACAAAAGCTAAGGGGGTTGTAGCTCCCTTCCAAAAGAAGCTGGAAAACGAGAGAGAGGGTTGTAGCTCTCTCCAGGTTGCAGCCTGCGTATTGGTAAAAGACTGCACCAATACAAAATCATTGTAAGAAGAAGTTTCGCATTGAAAGAAGATAGAGACATATTGCAGCAGGTGGTTTTCACCCACATTGGGTTTCCACCTTACATCTTGTGTTCCTTGGTGTGACTGTCTATTTTGTGTTCCTGCTCATTATAAAATGGTTCTCACATACAAATTAATGACAAACATCTAATTATAAGTTTGGAAGGTATATGCAAGTTTAAATTGTCATATCTGAAAATATTTGTATAAATTGAGAATTGTTTGATAATACTGATTCACTCCCCCTCTCAGTATTATTTCTAACACAATTATGGGAGATGATTCTCATGGTTTGTTATATTGTTTTGATTTGATCTGGTTGATCACAAACTCAAATCCTCACATGGCCCTTTCGATTAGGTAGTTGATTCTAGAATTTGTGTGACTTGTATTTTGTCAAACCTAGTCATCAGATCTTTTAACAAGTTGGCATAGTCCATAAACAATTTCTATTTTTCCCTTTTCCTTTGGCCAAATGACCAAGGTTAATATCTCTGTATGTTCCATATCCTAATTCGTTTTCTATTGAGATTTTTATTCACTTAATGAAATCCATCTCTTTTTCTTCTCATTTTTTGAGCCATTGCTATTCCTTCATAATAAAGAATCATAGATTTACCTGAACGTTGGGAATCAATCCATTGGCTGCATCTCCTTCAGGCTTGTTTTGTGAGGTTTCATCAAATTTCAGTATTGTGGAACATGTATCTTGATCTGGATTCTGCTTCTTATACTGCGAATCTAGTTTCTGATATTTACTAGGTTCAATAATACAACATCATTGTGAAACTAATTCTAGTGTTAGTACTGCAACTCTCAATGCCTGGTTTGTAAAATTCCCTTTTGTTAAATGGAAGATAAATATGTTTTGTAAAAGGTAATTCTTTCTTTCTTTACTATTCCTAATTAAGGTGGACCCTATTTTATGATATTCTAATGGAAATTATATTCTTTGATCTAGAAAACGGGAGATTACTCTTTAAGAAAAGGTCCAAACTATGCTCCGAATTGATTAAAAGCAACAATTGATCTAACTTGTGAGAAACTACAAAGGTAAATTGTGTTCTATATTATTGCTTTCCATTTTGTTCTAGAGCGCTAATTTCACATATCTTGAACTTGAATTCGAACCCAAAGTGTGTGACTTAGCTTACAACACGTGTATGTCCTAAGTCTTTAAGTATTTTTCACAACCTATGCATTTCAGAGAATACTTCCATAAATATTTATTCTTTGGTGTACTTGAGTAAGGTCATTGTTGTCTTCACTATATTGGTAGACAACATGATAGAGCCTTTCATGTTTGTTTGTTTTATGGTAAAAGTTTTTCAACTGTTGTCAACTCCTCAACAACTAAAACTCTAGCTTGTGCCACATCATTCTTGTTTTGTTTTGTAGGATACCTACCTCACAACGGGTCAAAGTTTATTCACACATCAAATTATTTTATATTGTCGTACACTTTTACAAAGTTATTTAAATATTTGATTTTATATATTTTTTTATATCTAAATTATGGCATATTTGTCAAGTTCATTGATGAAACCATATTTTATTATGTATTTTTGCATGGAAATTTCTTTTTATTTTCTCCGTTGCACATTTGGGGTAAATTCACTTAGTATTAGTCTTGTCATTTATCTCTTGAATTTCTTGAATCGCTTTTGAGTCCTTTTCAGTGCAGTTTCACATTTTAATTCAAAAAATGCTATGAGTCATGTAGGTTTATGGAGTATGCCATGGTACATTACTTTTTATCTAGAATTGTACTGAAATGTTGTGGGACATCTATGGAAATATAATATATATATCCATGTGATGACCAGGTGCATAAATATTAACACCTACTGAAATGTTTTTGGACATCTATGATAATATAATATATATCCTTGCTACAAATAACCTTAGCAAATACACCAAGACACGTTGTACTGCCAATACCCATTTTGGTACCTTGATTGTATGTCAATATTATCTTAAATGCAAGAAGCCATCGTCATTGGCACAAGCTTACAATGTTTTGAGATTACATAACATTTTATGAATCAATAGTGTTTTGGTGTAGAACATATTAGTGTGCTGCAAAGGGGACATGGAAACGATTTTCATCAAGCCAGTTTTCTTTAGTTGTTATTAGCATAATAATAAATACCATCATTTTTAGAGTCCAATACCATTCAAACATTTCAGTAGATCCTTTGAGTGGTTTTTTCTTTGTGAGTCATGGAAAACACCTTTCAATATAGCGCCTTCCATTAAAAATATTTTCAAGTGGTGCCTCCTATTTGAAATTGCATTGTCCTAATATCACCCAATGATACGCAAAATCATATTTCTGAGTCGTTCCTTAAATAAGTAATCTAATTTTAACTAGTTGGTAAGGTTGGTTAGATAAAAACCATAAAAAATTATATTCAAGAATTACATAATTGCATAAATATTCACATGAGCTGACACCAGAATTCAGGGGGCAACACACCTTTTCCACTAATTACAATTACAACTCCAATGCTTGGTTCTCATATCTTATTATTTTACAGCTTAAATGTTTACAAAAGTACTAAAGAGTATAAGATAACAACTCTTTTTTATTTACTATTCTATTTTCCTCCTAAACAGTTTCTTATTATTCTTTGGATCCATGCTGCTTTTTCCTTTGAAATGTCAAAATCTATGGTTTGACTATACGTGTAGATGATGTTTGAAATTCATGTTGTGGATCGTCTTTATGAACTAACCTATAATTGCAGCATATAATTGTGGTTTCTGCAAAAATATTCTGCCACAACCACTCTTTTACCTGGCAACACAACTTTGTGAAGTCCACTTCTTCTTGCTAAAATTATTTGACCAATGGATAAGGTATTTTTTATTCAAAAAGTTTTAACCTTTCAAGCTTCTATGGAAAGCATTTCATCTATGTGCTTATGAAAAAACAACCTTGAGCATATGGACATTTATTTCTTGGAAGGGGCGTTCTATAGAAGCATCATTGATTGAATTTTCCCCTATTGTAGCAGTTTGTGACATATTTTAATTATAATGTGTACATTATTATATACTATTTTCATTTTTTCTCCTTGAATATTTTTTGGTTGTATTATGTTTTGGTGTTTTTCTACTTTGGTTGGATTCCTTCCCTAACATGGCTATTTATTGTTATTAGAAATGAAGAAATGTAATTTAATATCGTAATATATTGCATCATATATCAAAAAATGGATAGAATTATTTTCTTGAATGAGTTTTTAATTTTGGTATGTGATTTTCTTTTGTAGGAAGATTTGTGGCTAGCTACATTTCCAGATGGCACCAAGGTTTGCATAAGCAATCTATATTCTAAGCGGAAATAATTACATCTAGTGAATATAAGCTGCATGTGTGTCTATATTGCAAAATAAAATTTGACTTAATAGAAAATATTATTTGTTGCACCCACAAGATCATTGTGTCCATTCTCCCAGAAACAAGACATGTTGCATAAAATCTAGGTGGATACATACATATTAGAAAATTCAGCAATTAATGGCCTTTGTCAATAAATGAAATTGCGTTCCTGAATATGTTTTGTTTCTGATCTTGGTGGTTTAAAAAATTGTGTTGGGATGTTTATACATAGGAAGATGAAGTGCTCTCTTAGCTTGGTCTTTAATTAATAATGTTAACTTTGTTAATGGACAGTGGGATCAACTGGATTCTATCTATAAGTATAGATGGGATTTCTCTAACTTGGAGGTATGTGGTTTATTTTTATCTATTTTTCTCCTATTTTTATCTTATTGCTCCAGATGAAAAAATTATTTTATTTCTGAAACTTAAACTCAAAGAAGCAGATGGAAAATTAAATAAATTAATTTTCTAGCTTTGTCTACAAAATTCCAAATCTACTAAAGGAATATTGCACTGTTTTATGTAAGCTAGGTTATGTTTGTGGTGAGTTTTGTCTTTATTTAATCATGCTTGATATCCAAAATAATTTGAAGGAGGTGGAGAACTTTACGGGAAGAAGGTCTATCTTTTTCATTACAAACAATGTAAGGAAATTCATGTCTAGTCTTGTGTGTTTTTTTTACCATTTCCCTTTGTCAACTAAGTCTCCTACAAAGTATCTTTTTATTGAGCAACGTATGGTTGAATTAAGTACCTGCATCGTTGAGGGTTGGCCATGTATGGGAGCTTGGAGCAACAAATTGTTTTTTCTATATTTGTAGAGTCTTTTCAAGTATACATATTGTGCTTAATAATATTTGTTTTAAATGACATGCAGCTCAACTAGTGTTTCTTGAAGGAAAATGCAATGTTGTTTGCATTCTAGTAGTTGTGGCAGTAACTCTTTTTTTCTCTTATATTTTCATTTCAATCATTTACATCATCCTTTTGTTCTTGGTCATAGTTTAATGCAAATATTTTATTTTAGCAACCTTTTTTCTTTTGCGTTGATTGGCATCTAGTCTTTTTTCATTGAATACTATAGATTGAAATGTGTGCCTTTCTTTTGTAATATGGGTATAAATCTGTGGAAATTGAGTGTGTTCCACTTTAAGAGTCATTGAATTGTAATTTAAGTGTAGAAGAGCAGATAACTTCCATGTTTATCTCCATTCTTTTTATCGCAAAATCATAATGAGTTATATTTGCAGATGAATTATATTTAATATGAGTTTTGATTTCTTTAATATGGATGTATGGAAAAGTATATTTGAATGGTACAATCAAAATGATTACAGTACAAAATATTGTGCTTTATATAAGATCAATGGAACCATCTCAAAGCAAAGAGTACTTCTTTGTTTTTTTCTAAGAGTGCAACGGTTTTTGTTTTTAAAGGAAGCATGGCATGTCTTTGAATAAATTGCATCCCCATTTCCACCTTCTGATAAAATTGTAATTAAGTTTGTTCAAATGGAAGGTGATACTGTAGTACCAATGAAGGAAATGAGAATAAATTGGGTTATGTACATTCCATATAAGACAGGTAGCTATAAGTGTGTATCTCTACTGCCTTTAAATGTTTATTTTCTTTCGGAAATTTCATGTACACATTTTAGTGTTGAATATTGTCACTTGAAATTGCAGGCTTAATTCAATTGAGTACTTGAAAACTCAAATCTTTACTTTTCAGTGTACATAACGAAGGTGAGTGTAAGAAAAATCTTGAAATCATACAAATTGTTTTGTTTAACCATTCAATATTGGGTTATGCATTACTCTAACATCAATACCAATTGGGTTTGATAGTGCACCACCTCTCCCACTTGTGTAGAGATGTGAGATCCCCAATCTTGGTGGCTCTGACATATCCTAAATTAACATATCCTTTTGTTTTGAAAATAGTATATAGCTATAGGATAGATACCAAATTCCCTTTTTTAACCCACTTTGACTTCTCTCTTTCAACATCATCTTAGAAGTTGAGTTCACAATTCCACATTGTATTTACACTAGGATTGACTTCTTTGAAGAAGTTGAGTTATAAATATAAGATGATATCAACATTCTCAACTGAAGATATGGATTATGAATGATATGTATGTGAAAGTTATTCTTCCTAAAGGAAACTAGCTCTAAATTTTGCAGATAAAACATTTCAAGAAAGGAAATAGTCAAGCATTTTTTGGTCACAAGGGTACAAATTTGTGGGTGAATAACTCCCTTAATAAGTTAGCAAGTAGTAAGACATTTGTTGACTTTTTGGTACTTTTTATCACAAAATTTTGGTTTCTTGACTACAAATTGTCATTTGTGCTTCTTTTCCCTCCTTTATCTTGTGATTAAGTTCTTTTTGGTTTTAATCATTTTCATTATGCTTTGCACTTTTTTGCATGCTAAAAGTTGTAGTGTACCTTAGTTGGCACATGCTCAATATTATAATTTTCTCTTATCATAGTCTTTCTCACACAGTGACATGGTTCAGTTAAGTATGAAAGTTATTATCCTAGTCCATGCATGATCTAATTAATTTCATGTTTTCCTTTTAAGTTTCTTGATATGCCTTTTGCAAGTTACAACATATTTATTCCTTATTGTATGCTAATGTATTTTTTTGAATTCGTTATTTGTAAAGCTTCTTTGAAACAGTTGAATATGGAACAAATTAAGTATGAGTATTGCCTACCTTAAAAGTATCATATACATATGATATAAGAGATCTCCATTTTTTATGTAGACCTTGTAAGAGTTGAACCAATCTTAGCAAAAGTGCCCCATATGATAGTCAAATAATAGTTAAATAACATGTGTTGAAATCCTTTTCATTGTATGTGGATATACATGTATGTCAACAATAATTTTTAGTAATCCATCTCTCTTTTGGTGAAATTAATTCTATTGGTACCTAGCATTACTAAAAGACACATGATCATGGCTAGTGCATTCATGAGATATTTATACCAATGCACTCACACATTTAGGAAGCTTAATTAATGGATTGAAAGGGATTTTTAGTGGTGTAATAACAAACTTTACTAACATTCTGAAAGGGATTTCCTGAGTTCTATCAAGAAAATTTGCAAGTCGAACCAATTGAAGATATAACCAATTGAGGGAAGAGAGTTGGGAGAAACAAGTTTTTGTTTTTTTTGTTTGAAAAAAATATAAGTCTTTTCTTTAACACTATCATTTAGAGTTTCTTTAGTCACCGACAACAAGAAGACTTATGTTTATTATTCAAAACTCTATGCTGCATATTTTCTTCAACTAAGTATTAATTTTTTTAAATCACTTTATTTGTTTAAGTTTACTCGAAATGTGGAAGTAGGGCCTTGCCAACCATGATGGTAGGATCAACATCGACATTCATATATTATGATGACAATTGAAGCAAAAAATGCACAAAGAAAGAGAGAGAGAGAGAGAAAAGAATCAGTCTAGTGATACCCTTAAAGCCAATATCCCATATGTGGGACACACACAAACTGATAGTCAAGTCTTTTGAGTTTGTGAATTTGCCTACAATGGCTAGGCAACACAATGATAATGTTTGAAGTGTTGGAACACTATTTCATGTGTAAATTGTAGTCCAAACAATATTAAGTTGCAAACTCATATTGTAATACTTGACATTTCATATAATATAATTGACGTGGTTGAATTTTTTTTTATAGTGGTACTTGATATTATTTAGTATTGTCATTAAGATATGTAACACTGTGTTTTCATATTATATGAGCATGCACAATGTATGACACTTTTTTTTTAATTTAGTCAAAAAATCACACTAATTAATTTATGTTGATTAATAATGAACACATAAAATCAATTTAAAACTACTAAATTAGTAGTTTATATTGATTAATGATGAATACAAATTAAATGAATGTACAACAACTAAATTAGTTGTTTATAGTGATTATTAATGAAAGTAAATAAAATGAATATAAACTATTAAATCAGTCGTTTATATAATGAATATGAAAATACCAAAAAAAACTAAATAACTATTGTAAATGATAAGTTTTTTATTAAAATTGAAACTAAATTTTGCATATATACAACTATTAGTAGCTAATTTACAGTATTTTATAACACGGCCAAAATTTAGTCATATTTCTTTGGTCATTAATTGGTTTCAAGTAATGACTAAAATTTGCATATCTATGGCTATTAGAAGTTAATTTATAGTATCTTATAATGCGGCCAACATTTTGGTCATATTTCTTTGGTCATTAATTGGTTTTTTTGGGTGATCATGTAGTAGTATATCTTGTTTTGTATTTGGTCATTAATTGTGGCAATTAATGACTAAATTATGACTAAATATACTACTAGATGATAAAATTGAGACAACTAATTAATTGGACTTGGGCAGTCCAGTAATGAAATCAATGGATATGGTTTCCCATTTCCATTCAGGGATAGGCAGAGGGTGGAGTAATCCCGCTGGGTGTTGGTGCTCAGGTTTTACTTGATGGCATTCCAGACATCTAACTAAATATTCTGCTAACTGCTTCTTCATACTAGGCTAGAAAAATTCCTTCCTCATGGAAAAATTCATTTTCTCGTATCTAGGGTGGCCTACATAAGGAATCTTATGATATTCATCCAAGATTAAATTTTTAAGATGTTTTTGGTTAGGCACATATATCCTTTTCCTATAAATCAACAAATCTTCTGCATTTATTTCATATCCCATTTTTTGTTCATGGCTGTTTGAATTTTTTGTTTGCTGCCATAAATGTTTATATATTGAATCTTGCATGGTTGTTTCATGAATCTGCTTAAAAACAATAGTTTGTGATTCACTAAAATAAATTTCATATAAACAGTTTACCTTTCGACTTAAATCATCTACCACCTAATTTTCCTTTCCCTTCAAATGTTTGATTTTGAAATCGAATTCGCTTAGGAAATCCACCCAATGATCTTGCCTAACATTTAAAGTGGGTTGTTTGAAGTAGTTAATTAGACTATGGTGATCAATCATCAACATAAATTTCTTACCTAATAGGTAATGCCGCCACATATTTAAGGCATGAATTACTGATGTCAGCTCCAAGTCATACGCTGAATGCTTTTGTTCATATTCTTTAAGCTTCCTTGACTCGTAGGCAACAACCGTGCCTTCTTGCATTAATACGCCACCTACACCTTCTTTGCTAGCATTAGTACAAACCATGTACTCTTTATTGGGATCAACAATGATAAAAATGGGTGCGGTGGTAAGTAAATATTTGTTGATCAAAGCTCCTTTGACAGTTGGGGGTCCATTTGAAGGCTTTTCCTTTATTTTGTAGAGAGGTAATAGGTTATGCCACTCTGGAAAAACCTTCCACAAATCTCTGATAATATCCTGCTAGGCCTATGAATGATATTATGTGAGCTAGATCTTTTGGTACTAGTCATTCCATGATAATTCCTATTTTTTTTCTGGATCTACTGCGATTCCATCCTTGGTGATGACATGTCCCAAGTACTAGATTTTCTCTTTGAAGAAATTATATTTACTGTACTTAGCGTACAGTTGGTGTTCTCTTAGGATTTGCAGAACAATACAAAGATACTCCTTATGTTCTTCTATGTTCTAAGAGTAGATCAGTATGTCATCAATAAAAATTAATACAAACTTGTCTAAGAACTGATGGAATATACTATTCATGAGGAACATGAAGGTTGCTGGGGCATTAATTAACCCAAATTGCAAAACTACGAACTCTTAATGTCCTTAACCAGTCCTGAACACAATTTTTGTAATATATCCCTACTTTATCCTAATTTGATGATATCCAGAATGAAGATCGATCTTTAAGAATACTGTCACACCTTTAACCTGGTCAAGTAACTCATCTATATGAGGGAGGGGGTATTTTTTCTTAATCGTTAGCTTATTTAGCTGACGGTAATCCATGCACATGCACAAGGTCCCATCCTTCTTTTTAACAAACAATACTGGAGCTCCCTAAGGGGAAACATTGGGTCGGATATACTTTTTATCAAGCAACTCTTGAAGCTACATTTTTAATTTTGTTAGCTCCGAAATTCTCATTCGATAAGGTGCTCGAGAAACTGGGGCAGCTCTTGGAATCAACTCAATAGTAAAATCTATGTCTCTCTTTGGGGGTAGACCTAGAATTTCCTCAGGAAATACATCTGGAAAATTTTGTATCATAGGTATATTTTCCAATGAAACAATTTTATCTTTAGACTCAGCATACCCTACTTGTATTACATATATTTTATATCCCTTTTTGATGCAGTTTTCTAATTGGGAATATGTTATAGGTCTTAATTGCAGAGGTTTTTGGACACCTTGAATTTCCTGTCTCTGCCCCTCCTCATCCCAGTATCTAATAGTTTTGGTTTTACAGTTGGTGAGGGACCAGTGTTTTTCCAACTAGTTAATTCCTATAAGGATGTCATATGACCCCAGGGGTAACACATTCAAATCAGATATGATAGGTTGATTAGCTAATTTTACCAGACAATTACATACTTTTGACAAAACTCTTCTTTTAGCTCATGTAGCTAGCTATACTTAACAAGGATTTTTAAATTTAACAGCTTGCAAACTACATTTTTCAATAATATTGTGACTAATGTAACTCAAAGTGGCCCCAGGATCAATTAAAATAGAACAGCTTTGGTTAAAAACAATACCTTCAAATTCAACCATGGTTGGCTGAAATTTTGCCTGATGATCTTCAAGGGCTGCATTAATTTTAGGAATGCTTCTAGCCACTTCTTCCATAGTAGATGCCTCTTGAATTTGTAAGACCTAAACTGTTCCCTTGCAGTGAGTGCATCTTTTGGCATAATGTGGGCCTCCACATCCCCAACATTGTATAGGTGGTTTGTTAGCTAGTTTTGCTTCATTTTTGCCAACTTGCTCATTTGTCTTGGTTTCACCTGGTACTTTAAATCTAGGCTGATTCTTATTCATATTTCAGCCTATTTGACCTTTGTATGATCCCTTGTTGCCCATACCCTTATTCCCCTTGTGGCTGGGAACAAATTTACTCCCCTTTTTGTCAGCCCACCTCTTGCTCATATCTCCCTTTGGTTTATTTTGCTGGTAGCAAATTCGTGCTTGACGAATAACTTCGTCCATTATTTTTGGGTTGTAAAACTCCAATCATTCTTTCATGAACAACATGATACTGTTGATAAACCGTTTCATCTTTGATTTTTCTTCATGAATATAAGGGACATATCACAATAATGATGTAAAATTTGTTATGAGCTCGTCCATAGTCATTTGGCCTAGTTGAAGATCATGGAATTCTTTTGATTTTTCATCATAAAATCTTTCCGTTAGATATTTTTCTTTAAAATATCTCTGAAATTTTCCCCAGGTTATGTTTTGTTCATTAACTCAGCAAATTGTTGTTACTTCCTCGAACCATAATGTGGCTTTCCCTTATAGTAGAAAATGGCGAGTCGGGCCTTCAGATTATGATCATACTCGTACAACTGGAAATACTTGTTCATATTAATGAACCATGCTTCTGCCGCCTATTCTTGTTCACCATCGAAGAGAGGAGGCTTGATTTTTCGAAACTCCCCTTGAAGTTCCATTTTCTTCCTTTTTTGAGTCTCGTGATCAGACAAATTGTTTGATTCTTCTTCATGATTTTTTTCACCACCTTTTGTTTCCACACTCTCAGTGTGAAACTATTGTTCCCCTGTCATATTTCCATGCTCAAGGTTGGGGACTAGTGGCTGATGATTTTGTTTGTCTGATAGAATTTTCAGGATCTTTTCCTGCTCCTGCATTAATCTTTCGTTGTCTACACAAAGCAAGGTCATCTCACCTTTCAATTCTTGTACAGTCACCCATGTATATGTATTGGGATTTTGCGTCTCATCGCCTAGCTGCACCCAAACCTCAAGATTGCTTTCCTAAAATGATGTTGGTCCTTCTCCCATTACGAACTCGAGAGGTAGGTTCCTAGTTCTCCTCATGCTGATTGCTCCCTGTTTCCTACGTGCACATCACCGAGTTTGTTATTTCTTTATTCTAGACATGTCTAGAAATATCTATCATTCTCATTGTTCTTCCTTAGATGGGCTTTCTGTCTGCTCTGTATGGAGTCTTCCAGGTGTAGGTGACTTCTCTTCCTTCTGCTTGCAGTTCACATATAGTTGTGTTTATTCTTACCAGTTGTCGCCATGAATGGTCTGCTCAATTATTATGGCTCCTTCAATAATTACCATGGGTTCTTAGTATTCATTATTTGGCAACAGGCATTAAGGAGGGTGTTATATTCGGCCTAGTTTAGGTAATTTATGGAAATTCCTTTTGCTTTTTCCTTGCACAGTTCTTTCAGTTTCATCTGCCTAATTTCTTATTATTGATTCGAAATATAATCCTCTGTCACTCATCCTACTTGGTGGAGGTCCCTTGTAGGTAAACAGATGGCTCTCAAAGACTTAGCTGAGGCTCAGTTCGTCTGCGTGCAAAGCCAAATGCTCAGTTCCCTTTTGAGTACATAAATTTCTAGCCTAGGGTTTATAGAGAGGGTTTTCTCTTGTCGATGCCCTTAGTTTTCGAGGGTGGCTTAAACTGAAATGTTTTAAGTTTCCATTGCATTTTGTGTTAAAATAATTCTGGACTTTAATAGGTGGATGATATTTGGTTCATTTAGGGCTGTAAGAACCGATTAATCTGACGTCTTTGGTTTGTTAGATATTTTGGGAGAAAAACCTGCTTTACTATTGTGAGAAAATGGGCATCTATATCGTTTACTATATTATTTATGACTTATGCTCTGTGCAATCTTCGAGTTAATATATATGCACTCCTTATTTTGTCTGACACTTTCATCTGGAGGTCTGTATGCTAAATCATTTGTCTAGAAATGGTTACTCTTCGACTGTGTATGATAAGATGGAAATTTTATCCTTGCTTACATGATAAGGGTTTGATATTGTATATATAATATTTTGAAAAGAAAATAGTTGTTATAGAAAGGAAGGTCATTTCTGCTTATTTCCTTCTTGATTTTCTTTTCCACATGTCCTAATATATTTAGACAGATTTATAATCTCATTATTTTTTCATAGTTCTTGTTTTGATTGCATTTACTCAGTTGATACCTAAACAAATGCCTTTGTTTTTGTTTACCCTGGGTTCAGGGTTTTTGCCAATATTTACCGAAAGGTTTAGGCACACTATTATATTTGTAGTTTCACTATTTCCATGTTGGAAAATTCGACAGTAACTTCATCAAGTGTTTGTACTATTAATCAGTAAAACATACCAAGGTTCTGACTATGTTTATTGCAATTTTCTATTTGACATAAAGGTTCTTTATCTCTTATCTATAGTAGTCGAATTTACATACCGTTTAGCATGCGAATGTCACTTGTCTAATATTTATTTATTGTGCCTATTTCTTAGCAAGAATTTGATCCTCCAAATGTTCAGAGTAAATAAAATTTCCTATAAATTATTGCATAACTTTTCTCATGTCTTATATTTTTCTTTACTATATCTTTACTTAATAAGATCTTGAGCTACAGGGTACCAAAATAGAAATAATTACGAATAAACTATTATATAGCTTTTCCTGAATTTAACTCACTCTATTCTAAAACGCCAAGTCTAGCTTATGAAAGGTTATCACATGTATCATTTTAACAAGATTTCTTACTTATCTGGTATGTATAGTATATCAAAATTGATTAGAAACCATACTTGATTGAAGCTTTTCCTCCCAACCTTGAGACTACAAGTCAATAGTCTCCCCCTAAGCTATTCCTGACCCCAAGAAACTTCTTCTATCCCTTGAGAACCTTGTTTGTCACAGCTATCTGGTCTCAACCAAACATAGCTAGCACAGGTTGCTTGACGTTTTAGTAAAACTCTCCTTTCTTTCTCCTTTTCTGATCTCAAATAACCAATCCTCTTTATCCTCTTGGGTAAAATACTCAAGAATTTAGTTTAAGGGTAGATAGTTGTCTCTTATAACTAATTTGTAGGAATTTACAGGGTAAGTTCCTCAGACAGAACACCAGAAGGACACCGCTCACAAACAGATCACAGATCAATACACCAGTATTTTGACGTGGTTAAAACCCTCAGAGAGGGAAACAGTCCACGGCCTGCGCCAACGTGGCTACTACAGGCAATTTATTATTAAAAGAATGAAAATTTACATAAGCTTCTCTCATGCATGGTTAACCTACAAATGACCCTCCATGCGCTTTAAATAGAATTCATGGACCAATCGGGTGTCAAGCCACGGATCAAGTGTCGGTAATACCGAGGAGAGAATGAACCGTCGGATCACTACATATCATGACCGTCGGATTGTAAGTTACAAATGTACATGGTAAAGAAACACACTTTACCTAACTCTATACTAGACCAAGTTATACTTAACTATTCCTACGTGTCGGAATATCCTAACACCTTGAGTGCCTGAGCACATCACAAAGACATGAAGTATCTTCCTTCAATCCTTTGGCATGTGATAGTGCGCTCTCCTTTTCCTTGAGTGCATGGGCACATTGTGAAGGCCCAAAGACTTATCAACCCATTCCTTCATCCCTTCAGAGTGTGAAAGTGCACCCTCCATGTCTCCTTGAGTGCATTAGCGCATAGGGAATACCCAAAGGCCCATCATTCCATCCCTTCAACCCTTTAGAGTGTGCCAATATGACCTTGATGATTTTTCCACTTTCTTGAGCGTATGAGCACACTGCAAAGCCCTAAATGACCATGTATATTCCTTCGTGCTTTGAAAGTATGCCCTCCTAGTTTGCATACCCATGTTCTAATGCATGCAAGTTATTTTTCATTGTCATTCATAGTTTTTCATGTTATATCATCTATTATGGCTCTTTGTACATGGTTTACAAGTATTTATGCATAAGTAGGTTGTTTTGATATAATATTGTCACTATAATTGTTTTTCCCCAAACAAGTGTTCGTGCTACAAGTATTGTCACCTTGTCATCATTTGTTGGAACCATGTTGCTTCATAAAGTGGCCTCCAAATAACTTTTAGAAGAAAGCATTGATGATCCTATAGAAGTTAGAAAGCCAAACATCCCCATATATGCAGACAAACGTGCTTTATTGATAAGGATATAGAGATCACATGGAGAAAGATATATAACACATTCACGGAAGAAACGTTTGTTGAGAACTTAGAATATTTTCATGTGAACATCAACATTAAGAAGTTGAGGATGCATAGGATCACATGCAGGTTCGTTGTCATGTCATGTGCGGAAGTGATTGAATGGATCATTACACATGTGGATGACTCTCACCTTGTTCTATGCAGTGAGAGTGGTGGTTAGCTCGCCACCTATTATGGCAAAGACATGCAGAAATATTATAAGATTCTCAAGCCCAGTGAATATGCAAATGGAAACTTCTATATGAGATGGGTTACCCTCAACACAAGTGATTTTATCAAATAATGGTGTCGAGAACCTGCCAATTTTTTACATCGCCCATCCATATTCTATCTAACAAAGATTCTCATAGATGTATATCAATACTTGATAGCCATGTATTTTCGGTTGTATTGGTGCAAGAACGGTAAGGTGTTCAAGGAGAATTGGATATACACGTTCAATATAGTGGTGACCCATGGTAGAGCTTTCAATTGGGTGGATATATTATCACATGATTTGCAGCATCAAGTGGGGCAGGATAAAGCATATTTATGGCCGAATCAAGCACCATAATTCTACATGTCTGCATTTCTCTTAGACGGAATTTGTGCACAGTATGTGTTCCCGAGAATGAACTGGAACTGGACCCCTGAGGAGAAATTCCTAATTTACTTTCACTACAGAATGTTATCAGAATCAAAATTTAGAGGCATATATGACAAATTGGCGAACACTTCTTTGCAGCTATCTTTCACATGATATTAGAGATTGATCCTCCTTGCATGACCGATTAGGTAAAGGAGTCACTTTAATATATCCCGGACTGGTTTGAGCTCTCGATGGTACATACATAAGTGTTGGGAACGAGTCCCCTAGGGTCAGTTTTGGGGTTAAAATCCCAAGTTTTGGGGTTAAAAGCCCAAGTTTTTGTATAAAGAATGTAAATTCTTTGCATTTTGTGGTCGCTATGCATGAAATATGAAGTTTCATAAAGGGTTTCCTCCCTTAGTTTATGTAAGTCATGTCGGCTTTAAGAGATCCACCCATGGTCCATAGACCATGGGATTGTATAAAAGGAGAGTCTTAGAGGCACCTAAGGTAGTTCAATCTTGGTATGTTTTGGAGTCATTGATGAATGTAATGGGTCTGTGAGAGCTAAGAGCAAAGAGTCTTAGCATAGGAAAGAGGCTCTACAGCTGTGTGCGTAGATGCCTAGGTTAGAAGTCCGCAGCTGAGTGTGCAGACCCCTGCAACTATGTGCACAGGGTAGTTGGAGTGAGTAAGAAAGATCTGAAGCATCAATAAAGAGAATTATTTTGGAATTATCTATGTATGATCTATTTTACTTCTATTGTAAATGCATGTTATTATGTTATGATGAATACTGGGTTTATGTTTTAATGTTGTATTGATGCGCGAATCCATATGTTTTGCTTTGTTATATGAACGCAAGTAAGAATATATGTTTACACGAAGATCACATTAATGCATGTTGAAGTTATTCAATACTTAAGCTAATCTGGGTAAAACAGAAGTAAGGATAATTACAAATGTGCGTAAGTGTCTGATCCGCATATCTAGGGTACGTGAAGGACAGTCATAGACCTTCGCAGACGGTTATAGGACAAGTAAGAGGAGTATATCGATAAGTCTTAAAGGGCTTGTTGACCTATGCAAAGGACGGTTTAGGGTATAAAACGACATCACTATCATATCTGGGTGTGGAAACTTGGTTCCTGCATCCCCCGTACTACTTCGGGTGAGACTTCAGTCTGCGCTTCGAGGATTGATGCCAAAAGGGCTAGTAGTGTAGGGATTTGCTTGGCTAATTAACGTTGAACCTAGTGGTGGGCTCCAATATTGCAGCAATGATGCTGCAACTCTTGGGACTCCCTTCTTTACTTTTATCAACCCGATTGTTCGTAACAAACTTGGAAGTGACGGTGTTATATGCACAAGTACTAGCTCTTGCCACAGGCTATCACTTGATCAGCTAGAACAACTCCGCTAGGAGCTTAAGCCAACTTCTATGAGCTCTTAGAAGAAGCTTTTAACTATGATGGATGAAAGCTAACTCAAAGGAGGCTAGTCTACTTGCAGAAAGAAGTTGAAAGCTTAAAAGAAACACAAACCCTAGTTTTTCTGACTATCCCTACTAGTGCAAGAAAAGAGATGAAAGCGGTGGAACTGGATGCCATTAACTCTTGGAAAGGTAAAATTCATGTGACTAAGCTACTTCTGAAGAGAAATATGAAAAAAACATCTTTTTGCATTTTTGAGTAATTTCGTAGAATTATTATGCATGTACTTTGACTATTTTTTACTGTGCAGAGGTTGATTGGCGAAAGGAAATGGAGTGGGCGCTTGCAGGAGGTTGGGAAGGTGAGAAGAGGGCCTAAGGGGTCCCTAACACCCTTCCAGAGAGTTTCACAGTGATCAGATCTCGAAAAACCGCTCACGTGAACTTCTACAGGAAGTCTATAGGGATTCTACAGGATGTTCTACAAGAAGATCCGAAAGAGGATTTTGGAGGGTTGATAGTGGAAAAATGGTGCAAAAGTGGAAATGAAGGATAGATAAAGATGTTAAGGGGTCTAGGACCTGGTGAATGAAGCTAAGGAGTGATTAAGGTGATTGGATTTGTTCGAGGATGGAGGGAGCAATGTTGCACAAGAATGTACAAATTAAGGCAAAGTGGGAAAATGTGGCAACTGAAGGGAAGGAATCTTGGATTAGGGGTTGGAGCAGGTTGTATGATGGAGGAAGGGTAGGTAGGGAGGTATCACAGGTGTTCTGCACACTATTTTCCAAAACTGATCAAACAAAGACTAGGAAAACCAAAGATCTAGCTATTTTGACCTAATTTGACCTAAAAACCAGAAACATGATGAACAGAAGTTTATTGGCAGAAAATCATGCAAGAACAGATTCTAAACATGCAAGTATAACTGGTATCAAATTTCCTAACTAAAAATCTAACACTAGCAATTGCATGAAGAGGCAAAAACAGTGTTTTTGTGGCAGAAAGTATGCCATGGTCTTAGCTCATGATCCCAAGGGGGGAGAGACGAGATCAAGGATTGCTTGGTGGCCTTTTTGTAGGTCTTTTCCTTTACCAAAATATCAAATCAACTTGAAGCATGAAAGTTATTTCAATCATCAAAAACGACCTAAGTAACAAAGCAAGATTTTGATCTAAATAGCAGAAATTATTCTATGAATGCAGAAAAACATATAAAAGTACACAAAGGAGGTACTAGAACTTGGGTTGGGCCCAACCCCAAGAGCTACAGCCTCCTAAGAAAGCTCAAAGCTGGTACAAGGTGAAATTTATCTCCATTACTCAAAAAATAATCATGTCACAAAATTGTTATAGCAAAAGCTTGAAGTTGAGCTGAAAGGTAGAGCTGCACTCAAGTGCGAAAAACAATTGTTCAATGGCGAAACTACTAAGGCTTGAAGCCTACATACTTATGCACTACGAGGACTCCCAACAACACTCCTTAACTTTAGGGGCTTGGCTGCTCAAGACTGCAGTTAATCAGCCACTTCACAAAATCTGCTCGGCTGCCCCTTGAAATCATCTTTGCTGGGTTGTTGAACTCCGAGCTGATGGTGGAGAACTCGAGGAAGGGGTCATTTAGTGCTGGAGACACCCTTCCTATGAATCCTCAGCCTTGTTCCTTCGTATTTGGTTGTCAACTGGCTCATAAATGCTTGACCTTGGTCCAAAAGATGTCCAAAAATCTGCAATAAACATGTATTAGACTTTGTGGTCAAGTGACTATTCTCATTCATTCAATTAACATAAATATATTCAAAAGCATGCATAGAACTATGAAGAATGGTGATTTAATCGACAATAATAGGCAAAATGAGCCCAATAAGTTATCCATTTTTGGGGCTCATCATCACCCCCCTACTGAATGTGTTGCTCATCCTCTGAGCAACTAATCCAGCTCATCATCTTTGATTGCCTTGACTACCTCTCTAACATCCCATGCTTCCGAGGTGATGTCCTCTTCTTGGTCATGAAACCCTGCTTTTCTCTCTACCTCCTCCCACTGCTTGTGTTCTTCTTCTTCTTCGACCCCTTCCAGCAGTCCCAAAAGCAATGGAGGACTGAACTTTAGGCCAATCCAGCTGGCCTTTAGATTTTTCATTGAATATTTGTAGAGAAGTACTTTGGCCAAAGCCTCTCGCATCCTGGTTGGGGAGTGGTACTCCCTTATCTTTAGACTGTGGGACAAGGTGTTCCATCTCCTGGTGCAAGCATGTATGCAATTATCACCCAACAGTCTCTCCATTTCCTCAAAGTGCGCGATGGCCTGAGCTTTTCTTTCAATGTAGTCTGGGAGAACCCAAGGGTTACTGGCCAGGTGCTGATGGGCATACACTAAAGTTGAGGGATCTTCTGGTTCTGCTTTGATCATGAGTGGCTCACTCAACTCCTTGTCCATGACTTCTCGAATTTCTGCTGCCCTCTTTTCCTCATGGTTTAACCAAGAGGCCATGGCCATTAGTTGCATTTCTCCTAATGCTGCATTGGGGTCCCATAGGTTAATGTTTGGAAGTGCCAAGGTGTGTAAATAGAATTTTGCTAACTTAGCCTTGTCTTCCGCAGAGCTACTATCACACAAATACATGCACTAATTGTAATTCTGGAATGGAATGGTGCCCCTTTGGGCCAGTGTGTTAATTTTAAATTGCAACCATTGATCCTTAAGATATAATGCATATGACTTTGCAGGTTGCCTGCATTGTAAGGCTTCTACTGCCCAGCTGGCCATGCAGGCTATTTGGGCTTCTTTCTCTTGCACCTGTTGTTTCAAAGTCTGTATTTCTTCTGCTGCCTGTGACTCCTTTTCCTGTAGCAGTTTTGTTAGCATCTCAATATCAATTGGCAGCTTTTCTTCTCTCTGTTGTTCCTCAATTGTCTCCCTGTCTGCTGGAGGTATTTCTTGCTGCTGTTGCTCTCCCACAATGGACGACCCATCTTCCTTATGACTTTCCTGTAGTTGCAACTGCTTCCTCAGTAGCTCATTCTCTTCCTGTAATTTGGCTCTCTGATTACTTTCCATGTGTCTTACCATGGCCAACTCTTTCCTTGATTCCTTTAGTTGTTCTTCTAGGTGGCCTATGTCTGTAACACCCTTGGATTTGGCAATCCTCATCCAAGTGTGAGCCCTAACCCTCTCTTGTTCCAATGCAAAGAAGAGGGGTACAACAAACTTTTGTGGGATAATCTTCCCACCCTCTAACAGGTTGTAATATGAGCCCAAGCTAGGTTGAGGGCTCGGCTCCAGTATTTCTTCAATCTTTTCTTCCCCCGGTGATTGTTTGGCTGCCTTCTCCTCCAATTCCTTGGTTTCTTTTAACTTCGCCAAAGTTTCCTGTAGAGTTGTTTTTGAGTCCATCATCCTAATTTTGTCCCTCCAGGTGGAGGTTTTTGGGCTTCCTCTTTCATAGGTGATGGATATCTTTGAAGCAGACTCTTCTTTTGGTTTAGTGGTTATGTCCTCAATGACAATTGGTTCTTTTGATTGTGGCTGGGGTTTGCCCATTTTGATTCGTGTGCCCCTCCTGGCTTTGAAGTACATGGAGGTTTGCCTCTTTCTCTTTCCTTTTTGTTTTGCAGGTGTGCTTAATGCAGCAAGCACAGCTGCTGCCTCCCTTGCAAACGTTTCTGAGGATTTCTCTTTCTGCTGGTCTTTTTCTTCGCTTCTTGTAGAAATCTTTGTGTCCATTGTTTATGCCTGTGTGACTGATATGCCAGGGTGCGCCTTTTCCTTTTCTTTCTGGGTGCCTGCCTTAGATGTGGTAGCCATCATTTGGTCCTGTCCGACCTTTTCCTTTCTGCTCTATATCCTCTTTTCCCTTATTGTCTTTGCTGTCGTTTCTCCCTCTGCTTTAGGCTCAACAATCTGGCTAATTTCTTTATGTTCTTCCTGTGCTTCCTCCGTTCTACCTTCTGCTTGGATGCCCTTTGTGCCCTCATCATTGTTTTTCTCCATTTCCTCAGTTTGCTCCCCCTCCTCACTGCTGGATGGAGTGATTTTTTCAGCCAAATTCCTAATGTTATCATTTCTGGACATGTTTATGAAGATTTCCCAAGATATGGGGACAGTGTAGGTGTGTAAAGCATCTTCCACCAATAGTTTAATGAGCCCATGGTAGGCCAACTAGTCTGGGATCCCTTCATTTAGCTTTGTACCACATTCAATTAGGGACTGGAGAAGGAAATATGGGATGCTTAGTTTTTTGCCTGAAGGCAAGTCAATCCCATGCCTTAATTCACTTAACAACCTGAAATGGTATCCATAGATGATGCTAAACCTCCCTTCACATGTGATGTACTTCATAATTTGATAACTAACTTCACTCTAGAGAGGGGGCAGACTTGTCCTTCTAACTCCATTTTCGTTCTCTACAGGATGCTCTTCGGGCAGAAAGAATGTTCTCTTAGCAATCTAGCTCAATGATCTCTCTTCCTTGCTCCAAGGGAGCCCCAATGGTAGACCAGTAACTCTACTGATGAGCTTAGGAGTGAGTTCTAGGGTCAAACCCCTAAAACTAACTATGGCATGTGTCCTTGAATGTGGTCTCAAGGATATCAAAAACTCTTCAGTTATCTCTTCATCATGACCCTAGATTTTATCAAAGAAGGATATCCAATTTGCTCGGGTGAAAAGGTCCACCACCTCGGGGTACTCGTATAGCTTGCTGGAGTCTGAGGGCTCTTTCCTTATGAATCCCCCTAGCATGGTGTTGAGTGTTCTTCTTATGTATTAATCAAAAAAGAAAATGCTCAGGAAAACAACAGTCAATCACTGAAACAAAGGATAGCTTAATTTGGTGTCTTCTGAACCCAGGGAGGAGTTTCTCTTGTGTTCCTCACAATACCAGATAGCAATAATTCCCTTGTTTTTGTCACCCATAATTTGGCTGTCGATTTATTGAAAGGAGAATGTTGTTTTTGCAGAACGGAGCATAAGGGCACAAATTCTCTTCTCAACACATAGATAGATATGTAAATTCCGCTTTTCATGCACACAAGGTGGCCTCTACTGCAACATATATCTTATTTATTGGAGAATTTTAAAAATGATGAGGAGATTTCAGAGTGCAGAGAAAGAACTTAGGCAAATACAGTGAAATATGCAGGAAATCTTGCACGATTTGTTGAATACACAGGTAGACTTTTATTTTTCAAACTGGTGTCGTTCAATTCACCACCTTACACCAACAAATTATGCACAGAGAAGTTCTCTCGGGCCTACCTTGTTTGGAGCTTGAAATTCAACGAAAACTCTGGGTTCCCTCCTACCGAGCGGTTCTCTGACTTTCCTATAGAACCCTTCCTGTAGAAGGCTCCCAGTTCCTGTAGAATGGAATTACGCTTCAGCTACAGCCCGATAAGCGGGAGATTTTTTAAAATAGGCCGAAAAACTGGTGGAGGATGATTGGTTAACTATTTTTGGAAGCGATGGATATGTACTCCAGTTGAGGATGTCCTGAGTGCAGAATGAACAGAGGGTGGTGCATGTCTCGACTAAGCATCTTTTAATTGCGGCGTGATTCGTGGTGCAGGGGTGAGGTGGCCGGACAAGACCGTTGATCCGATGTCACCATAATGTTTCTACATGTTTCTGACTGCCATCACCTCCGCTCTCCCAATATCACCGCCACCACTACCAGTCCCAACGATTTCTCTCTGAATGGACACTCCACACGTGTTGGTTGCACATCTAATCAGCAATTCTGAATGCAACGGGGCTCGTTTGGATCTCACAAGTATATGCAACTAACCGAGGGTGGCCAGTTGACTGGCCACCGATTTCACCCAATATGGACCATTCCCAAAGTCATGCAGCTTTTAAAATATGATTTATGCAATTGAAGAATGAGTATAGGCACTTACCTGCGTGGTCGTAGCCGTGTTATGCAGATTTCAAGTTTTGAAACCCCATTCCTTCGTTTGCTATTGCTGCATGCATACTGCATGCTTGGCCTCTGCTACTGCTGATGTTCTTACGTTCAAGAAGAGCTTCATGCATGTCTCTTCTACCATACTTTGTTGTCCCTGTCTCTGAAGTATGTCTTTCAGCGGGATCAACTGCTACAGGATTCCTGTAGGATGTCCTATGGCTGCTTCTCCTCCTGGAATGCAAGCTAGAATGAGTAGGGCTATACTGCGGATGAGGGTCTCAGCAAATGAGGAATCTAGATGGAGGGTAATAGGTATGGTGAGTAAAATTGCTGCTTGATTTGTCATTAAGGAGTTTCTGCTGGCAGTATGAAAAAAACAGGATTTCTGTGTGTGACTGTGCAGGAATATAAAAAAAAATGAGTGCAATGGAGGTGTACGGAGATGGAAAAAGTTGACATGTGGCGATGGATGGAAACAGGGATGTTTACAAACCTCATGGACAGGTTCCCAACATTCGGGTCCTCTTCAGAGATCAATTATGGCTTGTTTGTAGGTTCTTTAGGAACTTCCTGTAGAAGACACGGAACTTCCTATAGAAGATGAAATCCTAGTCCGAATGAGACCAAATCTTAGGAAAGGGTAGTGATCATGGAGGAATGGATGGTGAGGGATGTTGGTAGCCTAGTGCTAACCTCTGTCCTTGTCTTGTGCGATCCTCTTAACCTACAGTGTCCTTCATGCAACCTGCAATTATTCAATAGAAATTAGGTTTCTCTTTTCTTCTTTCTTTTTTTCCTTTTTTGTTTGTTTTGTTTTTTTTCGAGACAGCTAGGGCACCTCTAGGAGGTTTTCACCCTCACTGTCTACCCTCGGCACCTCCAGGAGGTCTTCACCCAAGGATATTTTATAATTTTTATTTTTTTCAAGGTGTTGGTGGAGTGGAGGCAAGGGCCTACTCCACTACCAATACTGATTCATCCAGAGTTTCAATGAACTCCTGCTTAGAAAGGGGATTCCTGTAGATTTTCAATCGATGCCCATTGACAAGCACGGGGAGGGCTTCTTCATCAATGGTCCTGATAAGGACCGAACCATTGTCATTGCATCTCTCCACTGTATATGGTCCCAGCCATCTTGTCCCCAGCTTCCCTTTGAAATCCTTATATCTTGAATCATATAACAATGCCCAATCTCCTGGCTGAAACTATTTTTCTTTAAGATACTGGTCATGCCATATCTTCCTCTAAAGTTGTACCACCTCTAAGTGGAGAAGGGCCTGCATTTTCTGTTCATCTAGTCCATTCAACTAAAGCAATCTTTCCTGTTGTGCATTGCTGAGATCTAGGTCCAGCTGAGATGCCAACCTCAAGGTGTTATATTCAAATTCTATGGATAGCAAAGCCTTATTCCCGTAGACCAACTCATAGGGTGTGAAACCTGTTGTAGTTTTCCAAGTAGTGTTGTAGGCCTAGGTGGCCTCAACCAAGCGATTTTCCTAATATTTTCTTCTACTGCTCACCACTTTAGTCAAAATCTCCTCCAAATCTCTATTAGTGACTTCCACCTACCCATTTGCTTGTGGATGATAAGGGGTGGAAGTTCTGTGCTTGATCCTGTGATGAGCGATCAGGTCTTCAATCAGGTTAGAAGTAAACTGTCTTCCTTGATCTGTGACTAACTCTCTTAGGTAATCGAACTTGTAGAAGATATTCTCCCTCAAAAACTCAGCCACCTTTTCTTTTGTTGTTGCCTTGATTTCCCTTATTTCTACCCACTTTATCAGGTAGTCCATGCACACAATGATGTAATACTTTTGGTTTGAAGGAGGGTTGATAGGACCCACAAAGTCCATGCCCCACTTCTCAAATGGCTTGAAATTCACTTGAGGTTGGAGGGGCATTTCATCCCTAGGAGTCGACTTCCCCATCCTTTGACATCAATCATATTGGCTGATGTATCTCCTGACCTCTTGATGAAGAGTGGGCCAATAGTAGCCTACCTATAGAATTTTGAAGGCGGATCTTTTTGCTGCAAAGTGGCCCCCACAGGGCCCATCATGACAGGTGAGGAGGATGTCAAAAACTCCTCCTCTCTGACGCAACACCTCAAAATCTGATATGGGCCAAGTTTAAACAGGTTACCCAATCCATGTGAATGGGGCGCTTTTCCTCATGATCTTGCTCTTCTCTTTTGAGGATAGGTGTGGTGGGAACTATGCCGAAACCAAGTAATTTGCTATATCAGCAAACCATGGAGAGAGTACTGAGATAGAAAACAGGTGTTCATCTGGCATTTGATCATCCACCACCCCTTCTTCACCTGCAGACAAATCTAGACTAGACAGAAAATCAACAACAACATTTTCCTTACCTGGCTTATCAACAATGGTCAAATCAAATTGTTGTAATAAAAGTAACCATCTAATGATACAAGCATTTACATCAGGTTTATTCATTAAATATATAATTGCAGCATGATCAGCGTGTACGAATGTCTGATAACCAGTGATGTAGTGTCTGAACTTGTTTAGGGAATGGACTACAGCTAAGAGCTCTTTCTTGGTTACGGTATAGTTTAGTTCTCCCTTGGACAGGTTTTTACTGACAAAATATATGGCATATGATAGCTTCTCTTCAACTTGTCCTAAGGTTGCTCCTATGGCTTTGTTCGAGGCATCTGTGTGAATCTGGAAAGGTAGGGCCCAGTTTGGACCTGTCAAGATTGGGGCAGTTACCAACTTATTTTTCAATGCATCCAGAGCCTCTTGACAGTTGTCAGTGCACATGAACTCAACGTCCTTCCCCAAAAGACCAAATAATGGAGAGGCTAGCTTGCTGAAATCTTTAATGAATCTTCTATAGTACCCCACTAAGCCTAGGAAACTTCGAACATCTCTTACCTTCTGAGGAGGTGGAACCCTTTGGATGATATCAATCTTGTTGGGATCCACCTATAATCCTTGCTGAGAAATTGTATGACCTAGCACGGTCCCTTCAATCATCAGAAATTCACATTTTTCTGGACTAAGGGATAGGTTCATTTTAATACACTTGGTTAAAACTTTTCCCAGATTAATCAATGCTTCTTGGAGGTTGGACCCATAAGGAGTAAAGTCATCCATATAGATTTCCACCAAATCATGATCCAGTTCAGCAAAGATGCTCAGTACTGCTCTCTGGAAAGTGGCAGGAGCATTGCATAACCCAAAGGGAAGGACCCGGTAGGCAAAGGTACCCCATGGACAAGTGAAAGTGGTCTTATCTTGGTCTTCCAGGTTGATTTGGATCTGATTATACCCGCTGAACCCATCTAGGAAGGAGAAGAACTTCTTCCCTTCCAGCCCATCTAACACTTGATCTATGAAAGGTAAAGGGAAATGGTCCTTCTTGGTAGCTTTGTTAAGTTCTCGATAATCTACACAGATTCTCCACTTCCCATTTTTCTTGGGCACAAGCACAAGAGGCGAAATCCACTTGCTATCAGAGATGGGGTAAATGAATCCTACATCCAGCAACTTTTGCAGTTCTTCTTTGACAATGTATTTAAGGGCTGGATTCATTCTCCTCTGAGGCTGCCTGACTGGTTTACAATCCTCTTTAATGTAAATGTGATGGGTACAGACTGAAGGGTGGACTCATTTCATCTCCTTATAGCTCCAGGCAAAAGCATCCAAATGGTGGTTCTAAGCTACACAGCTCCTTCTCCTGAGAGGGGGATAGGGATGAGTTAATCTTCAAATTTCTTTCAGGGCCAAATTCCACATTCTTAACTCGGGGGGAGGTCGGATCAACCACACAGAGATACACTAAAGTACTGGCCTGGGTGTCTTCCACCAACTCTTCCAATGGTAGCACGTTGGGAGGTGGATCCTGAATTAAATTCTCAAAAAGGTCATCCTCGATGTGAGGACCTCCCCTGGGGGCTTCCGCTGTGCACACTGGTGCAGAGTAGACCTCATCCTCATCTTCCTCCTCCAACGAGAGAGGTAAGTCATGTTCTAGCAAAGGTTGGGCTGGAGGATATAAGACTAGCTGCTTGGACATAGGCCCATACTTGATGGTCATGCTCCCCGCTCGACAATCGATGTAAGCATATGCAGTGGCTAACCAAGGCCTTCCCAAAATGAGGGGGTATCCAGTGAGTTTTTCCTTAGGCTGAAGGACCAAGAAGTCCACCGGGAACTCCCAAGAATCAACAGAGACCATGACATCTTCCACAATCCCTTCAGGGGTCACGATGGAGCGGTCTGCTAACTGCAGTACTGTCGAGGTCTTTCTTAGGGAACTCTGAAGGTTGAGTTTGAGCATAGTGTCCCTAGTCATCACATTAATGGCAGCCCCTAGATCAATTAGGGTGTGGGGGATTATGGTGCCATTAATGTGGACATCGACTACAGGACTCCCAGGGTCTAGATATTTCAGACAAATTACTTTTCCCAACATTAGGTAGGACAGTTGTCCTATGACATTGATAGTTGGGGCATCTCTCTTGCGCCTGCCTGGGTGCCTGAAACACTTCTCTTTAATCAACTTGTTGTAGATTGGTACATCTTTTATGGCCTGGAGAAGTGGTATTTTCACACATAACTGTTTAAGCTTGCCCAGAAGTTTAGCCTCTTCTGAGTTTGGTGGCATGGTTCCAGTTAGTCTCTCAGGAAAGGGTGGAATGGCTTTGGGTTCACTTTCCTGTTTCTCTTCCTCATCCTCCTTAGGAGGAGGTTGACTATCTGGGAGGACCTTCCCAGATCGTAGGTTGATCTCCTGAATCTCCACAGCATAGGTGGGCATGTTGTCTCCCCAATATATACCTACTAGGCCTGTCTGTTATTGGGGTTCGGGTTCGGTTGCGCAGGCATCTGGGGTTGTCTCGAAGGAGCAGGAAGTAATGGTTGTGGTTGAGTAGGTGGTGGAGGCAAAATGGCGGGAGGAGAGTTGTATTGGGGCCTCCACCCCTGTTGAGGTGCATTCCACTAAGGTTGGGACTGAACATGAGAATGAAACAAATGAGCAGCAGGTTGAGTATGGTATTGAGATGGATATGACCAAGGAGGGGGTGCGGACCAAGAAGGATGAGTAGGGGGAACCCAAGAAGGTATGTGAGTGGATTGGTTGGGGTTGTAATAAGTCTGGGATGCCCCTTGCATCCCCTGCTGGTAAGGTCTGGATCCACGTGACCTCCTATAGTTTAGGAAGTAGAGCAGTTCAGTGGCTCCTTCAGTCCCTTGGTACATACTTTAAGTTCGAGTAAGGTTGGGCACTGGTTTGTAGGGTGGTCTTCCTCACAAATGAAACATACCTCTACTGAGTGCAATGGACACTCGTTCCAAGGATGTTTCCTTGTACATCTGGGACAAAATATGGCCAAAGCCCTCTCAACTTCCTCTTTCTTCTGTTGGATTCAGAAAGTATCCAGTTGCATGGAAATTGTCTGTCTCATTTCACTTTTAAGGTCTTCCATCTGATTTGCAAACTCATGATTGGAGAAGGTGGCACTGGCTGAGATTTGATTCCCCCTACCTCTTTTCTGGGCTACCCTAGAATGGTTTCTAAACATAGTCTTTATGTCATCATAAGGTAGTTGGTAGATGTCTCCTCCAGCCAGCAAATGGAAGGTGTCTAGAAGGTCTTCAAGGATTCCTCAGAGCAGAACTAGCTTCAGAGATTCGGGGTCAAGTGTGCACCTGGCCCTTTTATAACTAAGTTGGAACCTTTCCTCGTAATCTTCTAAAGACTCATCACTTCCCATGGTCATCTGAAAGATTTCTCCCTTCGTTTCCTTTGACCTATAGTAATCCTGGTATTTGTTGTTAAAGGCTTGCTACATCTGAACCCAAGTTGTGATACTGTTTCCAGGTAACCCCATGAACCAGCACAGTGTTGCATCCTTGAGGGTAGAGGGAAAGAGTTTCAACTTCTGCTTGTTTTCTGCATAGTCATCGGTTTGACACAGGACAACAAACTCAAACAAGAAGGTGTTAGGGTCTTTAGTGGTCAATCCATGGAAGTGAGGTAAGGCTGAGGGACTTATGTTTTTCTTTTTTTGTCCCCATTGGTCTCTTAGATGGGAAAGGCACCTTCTATTCTCTCCTCATCACCTATGTCATCTCTGTGTTCAGCCATGGTTTCAGGAGGAATGTTTTCTTACTCTTCTTCTGTTAGAGGATCTTCGTGTATCTCTAGAGGTTCACTACCACCGAAGAAGAGAGAAGGAGAGAAGGGTGACTCAGTGATGTGGTGGGGGTGTTGGGTGAGAATTTTCCTGAATTGTCTCTGTTCCTACGAGGCATGAAATGAAATATTTTTGGTTGATTTTTGTCTTTTTTCTGCTTGTACCTGCAAAATTGAAATTGATTGAACAACAAATTGCAACTAACTAAAATAAACCTTGCTGAAATGAAATTGCAGAAATGAAATGCTAAGCTACGCTAGCATAATTGAAATTGCAAAATTGAAATGCTAATCTACGCTTGCAGAATTGAAATTGCGGAATTGAAATGTTAATCTATGCTTGCATAATTGAAATTGCAGAATTGAAATGCTAATCTACGCTTGCAGAATTGAAATGCTAGTCTAGGAAAGAAGGAAGTGTCTAATCTACTTTTGCGGAATGGAAATGAAACAACTACTCTACTCTTGTTGAAATAAACTACTTAGCAGAAGGTTGCAATAGAAAATAGAAGAAAAAAGCAATCACAAATACTCTGATGTTTCCCTGGAAACAACACCAAAAAGATGGTGGGTTCGATTATTGCAGCAATGATGTTGCAACTCCTGGGACTTCCTTCTTTACTTTTATCAACCCGGTTGTTCGTAACAAACTTAGAAGCGACGATGCTATATGCACAAGTACTAGCTCTTGCCGCAGGCTGTCACTTGATCAGCTGGCACAAGTCCGCTAGGAGCTTAAGCCAACTTCTATGAGCTCTTAGAAGAAGCTTTTAACTATGATGGATGAAAGCTAACTCAAAGGAGGCTAGTCTACTTGTAGAAAGAAGCTGAAAGCTTAAAAGAAACGCAAACCTAGCAAACCCTAGTTTTTCCGACTAGCCCTACTGGTGCAAGAAAAGAGATGAAAGCAGTGGAACTGGATGCCATTAACTCTTGGAAAGGTAAAATGCATGTGACTAAGATACTTCTGAAGAGAAATATGAAAAAACATCTTTTTGCATTTTTGAGTAATTTCGCAGAATTATTATGCATGTGCTTTGACTATTTTTTGTTGTGCAGAGGTTGATTGGTGAAAGGAAATGGAGTGAGCACTTGCAGGAGATTGGGAAGGTGAGAAGAGGGCCTAAGGGGTCCCTAACACCCTTCCAGAGAGTTTCACAATGATCAGATCTCGAAAAACCGCTCATGTGAACTTCTACAGGAAGTCTGCAGGGGTTCTACAGGATGTTCTACAGGAAGATCCGAAAGAGGATTTTGGAGGGTTGATGGTGGAAAAACGGTGGGAAAGTGGAAATAAAGGATAGATAAGTATGTTAAGGGGTCTAGGACCTGGTGAATGAAGCTAATGAGTGATTAAGATGATTGGATTTGTTCGAGGATGGAGGGAGCAATGTTGCACAAGAATGTAGAAATTAGGGAAAAGTGGGAAAATGTGGCAAATGAAGGGAAGGAATCTTGGATTAGGGGTTGGAGCAGGTTGTATGATGGAGGAAGGGTAGGTAGGGAGGTATCACAGGTGTTCTGCACACTATTTTCCAAAACTGATCAAACAACGACTAGGAAAACCAAAAATCTAGCTATTTTGACCTAATTTGACCTAAAAACCAGAAACATGATGAACAAAAGTTTATTGGTAGAAAATCATGCAAGATAACTATGAAAACTAAACAAGAATAGATTCTAAACATGCAAGTATAACTGGTATCAACTTTCCTAACTAAAAATCTAACACTAGCGATTGCATGAAGAGGCAAAAATAGTGTTTTTGTGGCAACAAGTATGCCTTGGTCTCAGCTCATGGTCCTAAGGAGGGGGGGGGGGGATATGAGATCAAGGATTGCTTGGTGGCATTTTTTGTAGGTATTTTCCTTTACCAAACTATCAAATCAACTTGAAGCATGAAAAGCTATTTCAATCATCAAAAACGACCTAAGTAACAAAGCAAGATTTTGATCTAAATAGCAAAAATTATTCTATGAATGCAGAAAAAGCATATAAAAGTACACAAAGGAGGTACTAGAACTTGGGATGGGCCCAGCCCCAAGAGCTATAGCCTCCAAAGAAAGCTCAGAGCTGGTACAAGGTGAAATTTATCTCCATTACTCAAAAAATAATCATGTCATAAAACTGTTATAGAAAAAGTTCGGAGTTGAGCTGAAAGGAAAAGTTGCACTCAAGTGCGAAAAACAATTGTTCAATGGCTAAACTACTAAGGCTCAAAGCCTGCTTACTTATGCACTATGAGGACTCCCAACAACCTCCTTAACTTTAGGGGCTTGGCTACTCAAGACTACAGTTAATCAGCCACTTCACAAAATCTGCTCGGCTGCCCTTTGAAATCATCTTTGGTGGGATGTTGAACTCCGAGTTGATGGTGGAGAAATCAAGGAAGGGGTAATTTAGTGCTGGAGACACCCTTCCTACGAATCCTCAACCTTGTTCCTTCGTATTTGGCTGTCAACTAGCTCATAAATGCTTGGCCTTGGTCCAAAAGATGTCCAAAAATGTACAATAAACACGTATTAGACTTTGTGGTCAAGTGACTATTCTCATTCATTCAATTAACATAAATATATTCAAAATCATGCATAGAACTATGAAGAATGGTGGATTAATCGATAATAATAGGTAAAATGAGCCTAATAAGTTACCCATTTTTGGGGCTCATCACCTGGGTCAGGACCCATCAAGCCAATAAATGGTTATGTTGCCAGGACCGGGATCTGCATAAAGAGATGTGTGATGTCACATCACTGGAATCTAACTAAGAAGGAGATCAAAGACTGGTTGGATAGGAAGATCCACGAATTCACAGTGCAAGAGAATAGGAATTCGCAATTGATGAAAGAATAGTGGTTGGACATATATCTGTACACAAAGATACATGAAATCTTCTTTTGTTCCTTCGTGGTTGAATTATATGAGTGGATCTCGAAATTGGCAGACGGCCAAGGAAAGTGGAGGCTTAACAGTCCAATAGTCTTGACCCCCAATTTAGTGTGGAGATTGGAATCCTTTGAAGATAAGATCACACACATTATCAATCATTGGCTCGATCGTATCAGAGGAGGATTCATGACAGAGTTCATGATCAATACTCGGTCAGTTACAACGAAGCAGAGCATCACTTCTTCAAGGGACCAAGAGGTAAGTATTTAAGGCCTTTAAATACTTGGATTAAGATGCTCATTTGTGAAAAGCAGGTTATGCAGCTACCTTTATGTTTGGGGCAACGCGAAGTGGAAAAATCTTCAGGGATAGAGGGAAACCAGGCCTTGAATATAGCCCGCTGATTGGACCTCCTCTGTATGACGACGAGGAACCAACACAGGCTTCTCTGCAAAGCATTGTTCAACTGATAAGACAAGGTTTCACGCGAATACCCCATCCACCCATGCCACATCCATCTTCACCTCCACCGCATATGCCTTCACCCACACCACCGCCCCCTCCACCCACCATCCAATATGGTGAATTCAGTAAAATTGCATGTGTTCAAGGGGTCAGGAACCAAGGACCCGAACCAATTTTGGTTCATCGCGAAAGTTGTAGGGGAAGCTCAGGGTATTATAGATAATTAGATGAAGAAAGCAACATTGGTTACTGCTTTGCAGGAGTGCATGGTACATTAAGTACTACACTAATAATCTGATGGCTTCATTAGCAGATATTCAGACCGTGCTGAATAAGGAGTTCAATAAGCCTAAATCTGAAGCTCAACCGATAGTGGGATTCAAGGAGATCATGATGAAGCCTGGAAAGACATCCTAGGATTTGGATCAGAGGTTTAAGTGCACAATCCGTGAAGGCAACATGAATCTTACGGATGGGCAGCACCGCAAATGGTTTGTGGCTTTGCTCTTGCCTAATCTGAGGGTTGTTTTATCGCAGCAAAAGATTGGGACCCAGGCGGAAGCCCCGAAGATTGCAATGAGATTGCAGGAGACACTAATGCAAGATGTTAATTTGGGGGTTCAGCACATTCACGTGCAGTTGCAAAACATGTGCCTAGAATTTCAGAGTCTGAAGAAAGATAGAACAGTTCACCCAGAGGTGCGCAAAGAAGTTTGGTGCGTGAAATGTAAAAGTCAAGGGCATGACAAAGATCATTGTCCAGTCTTCACGAATTATGTTGTAGCAAGAGGACCAATGCCTCTGAGGCCGAAAACTTAAGTAGGGCCAAGTACAAAGCTTGTGCTATGGTGTGTTATCTGTCAAGTAGCTGGAAAACATGCAACAAAAAATTGCCATTTGCTATAGAAATTTGTACAAACACCGCAGAAGCTCTTATGTAACTTAAGTAAATCAGCGGGTCATGATGAGCATAATTTCCATAGCTATGAGCTAATGATGGATAGAACGCTTGCATATAGGGTGCAAGCAGAAATCCAACCTCCAGACCAAGGTGCTGGGGGAGCACGAGGTAAATATCAAGGGTGTGGATGAGGCCGAGGTGGAGGAGGACCTGGTAGGGGTTGGGGACAAGTCATTTGTTACAACTGTGGAGGACCAGGACACTATGCACGAGAATGCATGAACCCCACGCGCGTGTCATGTCGATATTTTACTTAGTTTAACCACGCAACTAAAGATTTCTCGGTGTTTCTAGCTAAGATACGTGAAAAGGGACGCAGCCTCTGCAACCTCCTAAGAACCTGTAGATGATAAGGTTGAGCCTCACGAAGAGGGTCCTAAGGTAAATATTGTGCTACGGAGTGGAATGACAACTGGAAAAGATAAGGGGGAGCAGCTTGAAGAAAGTGAATGGGTCTGCAAAGCTTCAGAGAAGGAGATCGAGTTTGATCTGGAGCATGTACATGAAACATTAATCGAAGCAAAGAAAAGCTTTGCTAAGGCCTCTACCTTAGGAAGTCGGGATAAGCCAGCTGAAGAGATGGACCCTTCCATGCTTACTACTTTCTTGGAGACCTGTATGAAGTTGTTGCATGATAGCAAGGCTATGAAAGGACTACAGGAACTGATAAATAAGTGTACTGGGAAATAAAATGCTCCTGATGGACTGCGCGTAGTCCATAAGATTGGTAAGAATAAGGCAAGAACGGGGCGTGAGATGAGGCTCACTACATAGATAGGAGAATAGGAGATGGATCAAGTAATTCTGGATCTAGGGTTAGACGTGAATGTTTTGCCTAAACCGACATGGGAGAGGATGGGGAGACCTGCGTTGCAGTGGTCTTTGATCTAGTTAAGAATGGAAAATCAGCAGAAAATCATCCCCATGGGAATATTGCAGGGGGTGACAGTTGGGCACGAGCGCGTCGGCTGACTCCAAAGTGATAGAGATTTTGGATGACAACAATCCCTACCCTGCGCTCCTTGGGATCAAATGAGCCATTGACATGAATGGGGTAATCAATTTGAAGAAGTGGAATATGATATTTGAGAAGAAATCGCTCTGCGTAGTAGTACCCCCTGACACTGAAGAAGACAGCGCTATACTGAACCGATCCTCAATTATGAAAGAGACAATGATTTGGACCCTATTTATAAGATAATGGCGTGAGATCAAGATTGGGTGAATCCGATAGCATATGGATGTATTGCATGGGACCGCGAAAGTTCCTGCACTTCAGATTTAGATGAAGAAATGGAGCATTGGTAGAATCAACTGCATAAATTATCTACGCTGCACTATAATATGATGACCAAGTCATTGCGATGTGTATCATTGAAGGTAAGGAATCTACCTTATTATGATGGCTTAACTGAGGTTGATAATTTTTTGGATGTATTTGAGAGGGAAGTGCCAAAGAAGCATCGCTTCTAGGCCTTGGATTAGGCGTTGCATGCTACGCCTGCAAGATGGTGGGGTACGCACAAAGACAATTTTGATGGTTGGCGTGTGTACAGAAAGATGATGAGATTGCGTTTTGGTCACCCATAAGTGCAACTAACAGAAGAATATGTTGGAAGGGATGATCCACGTTATCACTTCGCCAAATGGACTAAGATTTATGGAGCGGAGCCTCATCTTGAATGGGTACATCTATTTTGTCATACTCTGGATGTAATATCGATGAACTGGTACTTGGAAACAGATCTCTGCCATGGCACTGAAGAATGGGACGTTCTGCAACAAGGGTTCTTGATGACGTTTAGCTTTGAGGATGGATTTGAATGTATTGATGAGGCATTATAGGAAGTCAATGCAGCGATCTTTAGAATATCGCAGGATCCCAGCTGCACCACGCGCTGGAGTGCTATAATGTGACTGTTGAAGAGGAGGACAATGACCTGAGGAACATTAATATCCCAAAGCTTGAAGGTCACCACGAAGTTGAAGGAACACAAATTGAGAATTCATATATCACCGCGCTGCTGAAAATGAGACAAGTGAACATTGGGACAGAAGGGGAGCTGAAATTTGCAAAGATTTGGGACTACTAGGATGATGTGACAGTAGATAATGTCGTTGAATTGCTCCATGAATACCAGGACTTTTTCCCTACAATTTTTTTAGATTTGAAAGGGATAATAGGGGACCTAGCAGTTATGAAAATCACATTGAAACCAGATGTGAAACCGATCAAGAAAAGGCCTTATCGCCTCAACCCCGAGTATAAAGATAAGGTCCGATTAGAATTGGATAAAATGCTTGCCACATGTATTATTGAACCAGTCAAAGAATCTGATTGGGTGAGCCCAATAATAGTTGAGGAAAAGAAGTAAAAAGATGAAATAAGGATATGTGTAGATCTCAGGAAGTTGAATGATGCTTGTGTACATGATCCCTTTCCGAATTCGTTCACCGATGAAGTACAGGATAATGTTGGCAGTCAGAAAGCGTATTCATTCACTGATGGGTTCTCTGGGTACCATCAAATCAAGATCGCGCCAGAGGATAGAAGTAAGACGACCTTCGCAACTAAATGGGCATGCTTTTAGTATATTGTGATGTCGTTTGGGCTGAAGAACGCGCTGGCAATTTTTTCGCGTGTTTTTGGAGGTATAGTTCAATGATTGGATGGTGTTTAGGTTGGTAAAGCGCCACGTAGCTAGTCTATGCTTGATGCTAGATACATGCCGGAGGTACCAAATCACACTCAATTTGAAGAAATGTTTGTTCTGTGTTTCTTTTAGAATCTTGCTAGGCCATGTGGTGTGCAGACAAGGATTAATGATCGACCCAGCTAAGATAGCAGTTATAATTAACTTAGAGGCACCGAGAAGTGTGAAACAGTTGCACGCAACATTGGGGCATATAAGATACTATAGAAAGTTCATCAAAATATGCCTGGATTACTGCACCAATGGAAAAACTGTTAAAGAAGGATGCTACATTCTGTTGGAATGAAAAGTCTCAACAAATATTAGATGTGTTAAAGGAAAAGATGGTCACTGTTTCGATCCTAGTCTTCCAGCATTGGAAAAAGGAATTTAATGTGCATGTGGACGCATCATGTATTGCATTGGGGGCAGTATTAACACAAGCTGGTGAGGAATATTTGGATCACCCTATAGTGTTTGCAAGTAGAAAATTGTCTAAAGCTAAGAAGAACTATTCAGCGATCGAGTGCGAAGGGTTGTCTATGGTGTAGATGCTCCAGAAATTCAGACATTACTTGTTAGGAGGACACTTCAAGATGTACACAAACCATTCTGGATTGAAGTACCTGGTTAACAATCCTGTGTTGGGGGGAAGATATGTAGATGGATGTTGTTATTTCAGGAATATGATTTCGAATTTATTGTGAAGCTAGGACAATTGAATGTCCGACTAGATCATCTGTCGTGCATTGAAATAGGAGAGAAGCCTACTAATTTGGAGGAAGGGTTGCAGGACATGTAGCTATTTGTAGTGCATGTCACAGGCAATGACTTTGCAGGTATCATACACTTCCTGACAATAGGAATGGATCCAGAGGAGTATACTAGTCAACAAAAGAAGGAGTTGGTGGTGTGCGTGGCATAATTTTCTGTCATTACAAGGTGTTAATATAAAATGGGCTCGGATGAAATAATGATGTCATGTGCCTGAGTTTGAACGAAGCAGCATCCTCGTTGAAGCTCATGGGGGAGCTGCAGGAGGACATCATGCAGGAAAAGAAACAGCGTAGAATATTTTACGCGTTGGGTTGTGGTGGTCGACGATTCATAAGGATTCCAAGGCTTATTGTAAGGCATGTGATGCATGTCAGAGGACGGGCAAGCCATTGTGGAGGGATGAGCTTTCTCTACCTTTGAATCCGCAGATGTCATTGAAGTGATTTAAAAAGTGGGCAATTGACTTTGTAGGACCAATTCAGCCTCTAGGAAAGAAGATGGGTGCGCTGTACATCATCATCGCGACTGAATATTTGACCAGATGGGCAGAGGCGAAGCCGGTGAAGGACTATATAGGGAAACATCAACAAAGTTCATTTTTTAGTATGTGCTAACTAGGTTCGGTTGCCCGAAGATTTTGATGAGTGATCGCGGTACGCATTTCCTTAATGAGATGATCAGTGCGTTGACGGAGGAATTCCAAATTTATGACCAAAAAAGTACGCCGCATCACCCGCATGCTAATGGGACGATTGAAGAATTTAATAAGATATTCAATAATGCATTGATGAAGATTTGTAATGCACAAAGGAATGACTGGGATGTACGCGTACCCGCGGTGTTATGGGCTTACAGAATGACTTGCAAAAAGTTGACTGGGAAAACCCCTGTCAAGCTGGTTTATGGCATAGAAGTCGTGATACCGATGGAGTACATTATACCTAGTCTACACATAGCAACATTCACTAGAATGACGGATTGTAGATCCCTAGAAGAGAGGCTCGCACAGCTGACAGAGCTGGAATAGGATAGCTTTTTGGTTGGATTCCATCGGTAAGTTCAAAAGGAGCGAAAAAAGGCATGGCACGATCAGCACATCAAACTGCGCACCTTCAAGATAAATGATTTAGTATTATTATATGACAGCAAGTTTGATAAATTTCTAGTAAAATTTCAAATGCATTGGCTAGGGCCCTATGTCATCAAGGACATTACTGATGGTGGAGCAGTTTAGCTGGTGAAGTTGAATGGAGAGCCATTTCCAGGGAAGGTAAATGGCAGTCGATTGAAGCCATACATCGAGGATCTAGCTAGATGACTGTATGGTGGAAGCACAGTCTTAGCACTCTAGGTAGCTGAAAAGAGGCATGGGACTATAAACTACATTTCATGGGTTATATAGCTATGCAACAGAAGGACTGCACGGAAATAAGGAACGTCACAGTGTCCGTAGAAGCGTAAGAGGAGTTGCGATATTGAAAGGAAAACTGCGCAAGGTAGCCAGAAAGTGACCGTTGTGGTCACTATTCATGATTTGATAGTGAGAAAATGGCTAAGTGGAGTGGAGGGGCGGCATTGAAGTCGAAATTTAAGTGCAAGATCTTTGAAAATCTGTTGCCAATCTAGCATTTATGAGCATATTTTGGGGGGAACAGTCGGATTCAAATTCGAATTTGCCTATAAATTATAGATGGATGCCCAATGAAAAACACTTTGCTTTTTGAGAATTGTGGTGTTGAGCAATCAAGCGCGCATGAACCTTGAGAGTTTCGAGGCTTTGGTAGTGATTTTAGTGTTTGATAAGTTTCCTAAGGAAACCCAGGAGCAACTTACTAGCTTCATGTCGATGCCCATAGAAACCGCTAGTGCTGGAGGATTGATGGCATCTGAGGCAGCTGACCCTAGGATTGCAAGTGTCGAGGTGCCTGCAAAAGTACCAAAATCACTGAGGTCACCTAGGCCGAGGCCTACGCTAACCAAAGAGGGCCCAAAGATAAAGAAGGATAAGCAGAAAGCAACAAAACCAGTGTGTGAGTCGCCAAGAAAGCACCAGAAGAAAGAGAAGCCCACCGCGCAGGAGAAAGGCAAGGTGGTGGACCTAGAATCTAATGAGGGCATGAAAGACACTGATATGGGTGTTGAGGATATTCACATCGAGGAGGTAGATCCCATCTCCAAACTACCAGAATACATCCCCCGGTGCTAAGGCAAGGCGAAAGTCCCGAAGGACCCAGATGAGGGAAAATTTATGTTGAATACCTCATTATTGCCAGACCAGATCACATTTGAAGGCCCGGGGTTGACGCGTGTCCCCCATCTCAAGCTGGAGGATTGGGACTTGGCGTACACACATCAATTGCCCCACTTGGTGACTGATACCTTTATGACTCGTGTCTTCTATAAGGATTATGGTGTCACTACGTTGGAGCCGAGGTGGTGGATTAAAGGGGTGGACAAGGTAGGACTGTTGAACTTGTTATGAGTGCCACATTACAACCCCACGCCCATCACTTTGATAGTGATCAAACAATTTTTGTGTTTGGTGCATGACAGGTGCCTTTGGTTAGGAGAATCGATATCGATCACCGATATGTTGATCCATAGGATCACATTGCTACCACACTTAGGGTTAAATCTAGCCAGAGCATTTGGCAGAAAGAAGAGCGAGCGCAACCTTGCTGAGAGAATGAAGGACAAGTTTAAGCTTGCCAAGGAGCCGCACGGCTACTCCATTTCCAGCATAACTGACCCCACGGTTAAGGTAGCCACCCAGATCCTGGCTGGGAAAATAATGAGGAAGTGTCACGCAAATGAAGTGACGACACCAGTTGTGTCATTAGCGGCCTAGTGCGTGAAGGGCGTACAATTCAATTGGGTGCACTACCTCTGCATCGAGTTCCTCGCAAACTACAGAGAAGCACAAGAGTAGAGTAAGACCTTCCATTATGCATGGCTTCTGCTATCAATTGTACTGGTTGCGTGGGAATTACCGGAGGACAGTTAGTTTCCTCCGATCACATCATATCTACCAAAAGCAGCGAAGTTCACTTCACTCTGGACCATAAAGGACCCTGAAAGGGTCAAGCACAGTAAGATATTTTGGGTGTTGATGGAAGAAATCATTCACTCCATGATAAAATGCAAGCCACGGTTATCACCAACTGTCTTCGAGTAGTTGTCAGAATATGTGGATTTCAAGTTGGACTTACACTATGTCTCCATGTGGGCATGGAAGGAGCCTGAGAAGAAGTGGTAAGATCTCCCATACCTTGCGACAGATGATGCAATTGTAGTGGTCCTTGAGTGTTGGCCAGCAGAGTGGTGAACGGCCTTAGATTTGTCAACTGGGTCCAGTAAGTCCAAAGGAAAGCAGAAGAAGGAAGAGGCTCAGTTGAAGATATAGCAGTTGGCTGACAAGAGGAAAACAGAAGCTGAGGAAAAATCTAGAGCAGAGTGCGCTATTAAGGAGCTGGCGGAAGAGAAGGAAGATGAGAAAGAGCACAACTCTGAAAAAAGTCAAAAATCTCCTTCATCGCAGACAAAAGAAGAACAGTAGTGATCATGACAGGGTGGTGTAGACCCAGAGACTACTCCATTCCGGGTTAAGCACACTAGGGAGCAGGAAAAGGAAGGGCCATGGAAAAAGTCCAAGGCCAATAAATCATCACTCAACCTGATCACTTTGACAGAAGGTGATCTGAATGACATCGGGGACACAGTAAGGGACGCAACCTCAAAACTGCCGCAACAATTTGAGAAGCAACAGAAAAAAGCCTTGGTCATTATTCAGACGGGTCTGTGCAAGCTGCAGATCCAGATTACTCAAATGCATATCAGGGTGGGAAAGCGTAGCGCGACATCAACTAGCTTGGTGCCTGGAACCTTAGAAGTAGTGGAGAAGGTTCGATCTATGGATCCCTGAGCCGTCGCGCTGCCCGATGGAGCTTTGACTGCAGAAGCTAAAGCTGACAAGGCGAGCACTCTCAAGAAGGTTAGGTTGAACTTAGCCGCACTTCCAAGTGAAGCCCTTCACACCATGCAAGACGGTGTGATCGCGGAACTTTGGACGCGAGAGCAACGTGCGATAAATGTGATCAGCAAATAGAAGGTTAACGACGCCCAAATGTTTGTAGAGAAGACTTTCATGACTAATCTCCTTAAGAAGATTATGGAGAAGAATGAGCACACCATAGCCGTGGTAGTTGAAGCATGCAGAACTGTTCCAGAGCTGCATATCCCGGAAGATGCGTCGGTCGACTCCAGAATTTGGAAGCTTGTTGTAGGTGTGCGTGACACGAGGACAGAGCTGGCTAAGGTTCAATTTGAGTTGAACCTTAAGATCACAGAGCTTGAGTTGAAGGCCCAGCCTTCGACACCACCAGAAGTTAGACAACAGTGTGAGGCAGTTGTCAAAGATGCAGTTGCAGTAGTAGATGTCACAGTGAAGGATTACACTCTGCTCTTTGAGTAGTCACTCGAAGTAGATACCAGTCTGCAGGAAGATCCCAACCTACAGAGATTAGAGACCAAGGCGAGGGAACTGTAGCAAAGGTACGACAAGGTCAGAGCAACGACGTGCACAGTCACCATCACACAAAGGTTGGCGAAGCTACAGGAAGCAAAGGCACTGAGGGAATAGGTGGATGCAGCACAGCGCAGGGAGGCAGTACTGAAGGCCAGATTGGGGCCTTAGCTAGATGAATCCTATGTTCTCACAGCCACCATTGAAGGAAAATTGTCTAGTCTGCAAGAAATGCAGTAGAAAATACAGGCAGGTAGCAGAGGACCAACGATGGAGTAGTGGGTAGAGCAGGTTAAGTAGGCAGCGACATAGTGTATTGTCGAAGTTGTAGTAGTTCAAGTGGAGCTGGGAGGTCTTTGCAACAAGATCTTCATGCCAGTAGAGTGACTCGGGGGTGAGTCACCATATTTGTGTTGGGGGTCTGTTGGGAACGAGTCACCTAGGGTCAGTTTCGGGGTTAAAAGCCAAAATTTTGTATAAATAATGTAAATTATCTGCATTTTGTGGTCACGAAGTGTGAAGATATGAGGTGTCATAAAGGGTTTCTGACCTTAGTTTGTGTAATTCATGTCGGCTTTAAGAGGACCATGGGATTGTATAAAAGGGGAGTCTTAGAGGAGTCTAAGGCAGTTTAGTCTTGGTATGTTTTGGATACATTGATGAATGTAATGGGTCTGTGAATGCTAAGAGCGAAAAGTCTTAGCATAGGAAAGAGGCTATGTAGTTGTGCACAGAGGCCTAGGGTAGAAGTCCACAGTTGAGTGCACAGACCCCTACAACTTTGTGCGTAGGGTAGTTGGAGTCTGTAAGGAAGATCTGAAGCATTAATAAAGAGAATTATTCTAGAATTATCTATGTATAATCTATTTTACTTCTGTTATAAATGCATGTGATTATGTTATGATGAATATTGGGTTTATGTTTTAATGTTGTATTGATGCGTGAATCCATATGTTTTGCTTTGTTATATGAACGCAAGTAAGAATATATGTTTACACAAAGATCATATTAATTCATGTTGAAGTTATTCAATACTTAATCTAATTTGGGTAAAACGGAAGTAAGGATAATTACAGAGGCACGTAAGTGTATGATCCACCTATTTAGGGTACGCAAAGGACAGTCGTAAACCTTCACAAAGGGTTAGAGGACGACTAAGAGGAGTATATCGATAAGTCCTAAAGGGTTTATCGACTATTTGAAGGATGGTTTAGGGTATAAAACAACATCACTATCATCTCTGGGTGTGGAAACTTGGTTCCTGCATCCCCCCATACTACTTCGGGTGAGACTTTAGTTCGCGCTCCACGGATTAATGCTGAAAGGGCTAGTAGTGTAGGGATTTGTTTGGCTAATTAATTTTGAACTTGGGTCAGGGCCCATCAAGCCAACAATAAGATGTGTAGTTGTCAGATATCCCCTCATCTTATGTCATGATATGTGATTAACAAGATGGTCATGCAATAGGTTGCAAATCAATTAGACAAGGGAATGTCAAGAATTATTCACAGGAGGAACAGAGCCCCTTGGCCTAATTTTCCATTCAGGATCAGACTATATGATTTAAAGAGAAATAAAGTGACAACAACATGGATACAAAAGCTATAAATCCAGCGATATAATTTTTGTCCCCATCCGACCTTTGTGTCGAAAGTTATGGTCACTTAAAATTTAACGCCATGTCATCAATATGCCACATGGATTCCATGTGGCACCCACGTGGTCATCCCATTTAGCCTTTCACTGCTACTTGGCATTTGAGCGTTAGTTTCTGACCCATTCATGTCCAAGTTCATAACATATAATAAAACTCTATGAATAAGTTGTCAACCTATTCATCCTTCCATGTTTAAGTGCACCAACTACCTCTTTCCATGTGTCCCCTCTTAACAGGGGGCAATAACAACAACCTACACCCACTCCTGCCATGATACCCTAACCATAATCCTCTTGGAAGAATACAGCCCAGATAAAAAAAAACTATGCTAAGTTCTTAACTCTGAATTCTGAGGTTCCAAGGTCCACATCACTCTAGAGGCAACTGTCTTGGAAGAAACTCCATTCTCAGTGGAAACTGGTTCTTAGGGAAAACCCCTGACTCGGTATAAACTATTTTTAACAAGAAATCCCTTAGAGGAAACACCCAACTCAAGAGATACTTTTCTTGGTGATAACTATGACTCAACAGAAAACCATTCTCAGCGATAACCCATCTCGGAGAAAACTCTGAGAGACCATGCACTAAAATGTTGAGAGCGAGATTTGTTGGCAAGTAGCAAAAACATAATCAAGTCCATCACCAGTTTGTCATTTCAAGATAGAAATATCAGAAGAACTATCTGTAGGTTTTAACCCCATACAGAAATTACCTGCATACAAATTCTAAAACACATAAAATAAACAATGCAAGAGCATAACACATAAAACACATATACACAGAGATTTTCCCCTAGAACCCAAAACCAGGACTACTAGCTTGATTTCTCATTATTTTCCTTTCAATGTTATAATACATATTTATACATGACAAAGCATCCAATATCATGGACCGAAAACCATCACGTCCAAAACCATGGACCAAAAACCATCGCATCCAAAAACATGTGCAAAAATCATGCACAAAACCATAGGTGGCCCCGCCCAACCTAACATAGGTTCCAAAACCAAAATTTTCTGGGGTGCTGCCCTAAACCCCATAGAGTGGGGTTACCTGCACCCCTCAAACCCCCTGTGACCCCCCCGCTATGCAATTGGCGCAATGAAGGGGGGACTCTACCCCCCGGTTAATTACGTGGGCTAGTCGTGGAAAGAATATAACACAACCCAACACTATCTCAGATATTTCTACCGAGAGTCTCTTTTAAAAATATTCAAGACAAAAAATTTTGGAATGCAACAGTTGCCACAAATATTTTTCGTCTCAAGACAAAAATCTCAAATATTTCTCTCTCGGGAGTTTGGAAGGTAGCTTGGTACATAAATTCTGAGATCCAAGATCGAGAACTATGGATATATGCATGATCATGAGTTGAGGAAAGGGAACTTGTTAAGGAGAAGGGCTACGATTAAAGATTTGGCATGTGCATTAGCTCACATTGTGTTAAGGTGGATTTGGCCACATATAAAATAAAATGAGTTCATCCCAATGCATGTTTTTATATAGTGATTGACGTCGTCGTGTTCTTCTCGAATCTTGGCCATGAATGACATATATATATATATATATATATATATATATATATATATATATATATAATATATATATATATATATATACTATATATATATATATATATATATAAGCTCCTGAATGTGATGGTTTTCATAGGGATTCACCCCTTTCCACTATACATATTGTATAGCTAGATCGTGTGGTGATTCCATCACACAATCTTGAATCTAGTGGTTTTATAAGAAATTCTACCACTTTGAATTATAACCATAGTTGGGTTGAAGTGTGTGCCCTTATTCCACATATTTCCACATTGGAATTAGGCAGGCATATTATTGAAATAGTAAATTTTATGCCATCATTATATTTTCTTAGGGTTTTCCCACACCAACACACAGTTTACTTACAAGTGCAACCAGCATTCACATGGGTGTATTAAGTCTTTGCATACAGAACATGCACACAAATTGCATATATATATATGTGTGTGTGTGTGTGTGTGTGTGTGTGTGTGTGTGTGTGCGTGTGTGTGTGTGTGTGTGTGTGTTATACACACACACACACACACGCACACACATATATATATATAGACATATACATATATAGATAAGTGACTTTCTTCCATATATTTCCACATTAGAATTAGACAAGCATATTATTGACACAATAAATTTTATGCCAGCATTATGTTTGCTTAGGGTTCTCCCACACCAACACACAGTTTACTTACAAGTGCAACCAGGATTCACATGGGTGTATTAAGTTCTGTTGCATACAGAACATACATACAAATTGCATATATATATATATATATATATATATATATATATATATATATATATATATATATATATATATATATATATATATATATATCTGTATGATATATAAAATATTATTAAACACATATCAATGTAACCACAATGGCAAACATTCCATTAGAGCTTGGTACCTTCGAACTCAGGAGAACAACTACCCTCATGCAAACATCATTAAATTAAAAATTTATATTTAAATTCATCTATGGAAGCATCACTATAAAACGATAGTAACAAAGAAAACATGTTTCAGAGATTCATTTCCTTTCTATTACATGAAACCATGAACCATCCATACAAAAAATACAAAATCAATTTAACAATTTAACATGAACTCAATAAAAAGGAATGCATTTAAAAATACCTATCTTGAATTAACACTGGATTTGGCTAGTTGATATAGGGACAAAAACTATCCACCCAACCATAGATGACTTGCAGCCAATCCTTACTTGTTGTTGTCACCCCCGAACTAGATTCCAAAGGCTGAGGTGGACCATTTAAGGGAAAGATCACCAAATACTAGTTGAATTAGGGACTCCAGAGGCTCTTTCACCTCCAACCACTAACTAAAAGTAGTTAAAAGGTTCCACATTGAATCAAGAGGTTTGTTTCCTCCATCGTTTAGTTGTTCAATAGCCAATAAAATTTAGGGAATCCATAGGCTTCACGTCCACCCTTAATCATCCAGCACAGTGGTTCCACCCACTAAAGGGAATCCAGAAGCCACTGCCAAAACCAGAAAAGCAAGCAAAGGAGACTCTAGAACTTCCTGACTAGGAATCCAAGGTATAAATCTCTACCCCTGGCTTTCAAGGGACTCCAAAGAGGACCATCCTTTCCCTCCGCCACCCTAGGGAATTTCTAGATTTACTCTCACCTGGAGGAAATACCTCCCGTACACCTATTTCTCAACTAAAATGTGAGTAGCTTCTCTAAGAGTTGTTAAATGCCCAACACCTCTCCATGCTACTGTAGATGTCTTAAAAATGCCTTTAGACCAATGATGTGCACTGATTTACTCATTTTTTCAAAGAGATGCCCCTCCCTTCCTCACGATGGTGTTGTTATGCCCTTTTTTCGTGCCTCTCTTTTGTGTGCTTGTTATTCTCTATGTCCTATTGAGCTTGGCACCTCCCCTTTTTCTATTTGAATTCTCTCTCTTACTATTTTTGAGGGTGTTCTCCTCTCCTCAAGGCAATGCCCCTTGTAGTCACTGGCCTCCTTGTTCTCCCCACTACCTGTGTAGTCCACACTCATTAATTATTGTCCTTTTTCTTTTTATTTCAATCCTCCAAGACCAACATGGCTTGCATACTTCTGTTTCAGCCTCATAAATTTAGAGAAACACCCGACCATTAAAACTCACCAACTAGCTTTAATTGGTTTTTCAAAATAGTGATTTTTTCTTGCAGCAAGTAAACTGAACATCTCAAGCAAGTAACCATCCTCAGTCCCTAGAATCTGTGTCCCTTACTCAATCCATTTTAATTTAGAAATCAAAATACATGAAAATGTTTACATGGTATTCATAAGCAAAATATAATTGGGTTGCCACAATAATGAATACTAACAAAATAGAGGAAGCAACAACAAGGTGGATAATTAGTTCTATAATATGGGCATGCTACTAGGAAAAGAAGGAATTTGATGTAAGACACAAAAAATGGGACACAATGGATACACAAATGAGTCTAAAACTAAAATATCAAGTTTGGAGACTCAAGTAAGTGACATGACTCTTAACTTGTCCTAAATATAATTCTACATGAAAAATATGAATAAGAACATCATTGTGTTGATGACTATTGTTATCACTTAGAACTAAAGGTTTAATGCATACAGTTACATGCCCTAGTCTGATGACAAAGGTTTATGTTTAAGCTATTTCCATTTTTATTTGTCTCACTTAGGAGTCGGAGTTTTAAAGGTTTTTAAGCTTAAATCAGACTCTACTCCTATTGGCTTTCCTCCACTCATCATTATCCCATAGTCATGTCTTGTCTATGCCAAGTCACCTTGTCTTTTAGTGATTCCACAGCGCAGTCTTATTTGCCCATTTCACAGCGCAATCATAGTCTAGTAGTTTCACAACGTGTAATGATTAAACAGTTTCGCAACGCATCATTAAAAAATATAACTAACAGCGCTGCGAAATCATGGATTCGTGCATTCCACAGCGAATCTTTCCTGAAATGTCAAGTCCATAGGTGAGTCAGCATGTCCGTCCACTCATGTCAGTTTGAGTACCTCTTGAAATCATGCCTGAACGTTCATTTGTCGCTACTCCACCAATAGATTTTTGATATGCACGGAAATCTCATTCCCAAGAAATTTTACCGTGCATAGTCCTAATAATGGCCATGAGTGTTGCATGAGTAACCAGTCATGTTTCAAATTTGAATTTCAAGCGAGGCTGTTCAAGCGAGCCTGATTACAAGCGAGGCTGAGTTAAAAAGGGAGGTGAACCATCTCGACCGGAGCTGTTAAGATTTGGCTGTGAAGATTTCAAAGATTTAGAATTTGGCTGTGAAGATTTGGAATTTGGCTGTGAAGATTTCAAAGTGAAGATGGAGAGAAAGGAGCATAGGTCTGGCAAATGTCAAAGGAATGAACCTGAAGGCCTGGACATAACCTTGAGAGATGAAGGCGTGAAGAAGGCGTTTAAAGATGCAAGGTGCTGGAGATTTTGTAAAAAGCTACAAGGAGGGCACGCACAGGTAACAAAAGAATTTGCACTTAATTTTACCAGTTTGAATTCAAAGGTTGCCATGTTAGAGATATCGGTTTCTCCAGAAGCCATAGCTGCTGTAACCGAGATACCAAGAGGACAGGAAGAATGGTTCAAGAATTTTAAATTTGATAGGAATCCCTGTAAAGAGTTCTTAAAAGAGGCATATGTAAATGAGGATTACACAAAAGCAGTGCCTAGGTTCTATCTCAAGGAACATTATGCTCTTCTTCTTACCTGCATTCAAAAGTATTTAACCTGTGAAGGAAGGTACAATAAGGTTTATCCTTATCATTTTAAACTGCTCCTGCATTTTACCGGGAAGGTCTCCATAGACATTTCGTTTTATTTATTTCGCAGTCTAAGTAAAATGTGTGATAAGGTGCAGCTTAGGTAAGAGGACTGTGAAACCTCTTTATTTCACCATGGTCTGATTAAGTTGTTGATTTTAGATAGCCTCCAAAAGATAGGCAGAGCTAAGCCAGTTACCTAATAAATGAATTCACTGTTCAGGAAAGGGTTTTGTCTCAAACTTTTGTTAATTTTGCTTAATCATTAGTGTTTTGAAGATGTTTTAATCCCTGCTACACATATGAAACATCAAAGGGAATTTTGGCAACCGATGATTGGATGATATAAGCTCTCGGGTTAAAAAAGCAAACTGTTTTAAATAAAACAGCAGTTTCGTAGCGTGCTACGAAACTGCTGTAGATGATGTTTTTTAAAAAACGCAGACAGACAGTTGATTTTATGAGCGGGAGTTTTTGAAAAAGGCACACCTGTCCATCACCACAGCCTACAGCATATCTAAAACGTGGCCACGTTCCATCCTTTGGGATATTAAAGGCTCAGAAAGATGTTGTTCATGTTCGAGCAAATTATGGAAAAAGGAAGCCGAGAAATAGGGAACATCTCCGAATACCACGGGCAGATAGGGATTCAGCGTTTAAAGGCCAATATGGCACATTTAATATCCAGCTCAGCCAAATCTAAAGAGAACCAGGTGTCAAAGGACGAGGAGTAGCCACTATGGCACGAAGATAGAGTTAGAGTCATAATTGATTTAGGACTTTTTAAAAAATTACAGTCAGCAGTTTATTTGTATTTAATAGACAGTTAAATAGTTGATAGGCGTCTTTAGAGATAAGGATCGAGTTATTATAATTCCCCTCATGCTGGAGGAGGAAACTCGAATTAGTTAGAATAAGGATTATATATAGCTGAGACAGCAATGTAATGAGGGTTGGAAATTTGACAGCAGAAGTACTGTTTTAGCTTATGTAAAGACCATTTTCAGTAATACAAAGCATCTACTTTTCTTCTCAGGATTCATGAAGGATTTGTCATGTTCAGAATATGTGTTTTGTTCTTCCCTTAATGTCTTTTTTCAGTTGCATGGATGCATAATCACTCAGAATTCACTGATTGTGCTCTGACTTCCTGTATGCATGTGTGAACTGTGGTTTCATGTAAGTTGTATTCTGAACATTTAAATGCTAAGTGCCCTGACTTCTATGCAAAGGTAGTGTCATTGTTTACAGAAGCTTGATTGACTCCATGAGCCCAATGGGAACTTATAAAATGTTTATCTAGCCACTATATTTGTCTATGTTATTACATCACAAGAGTTAGCCCTCTTATCATTAATCAAAATCATTAATCCTTTTGAGAGAGCCCTCTCAGGCTAAGGAGGCTAAGCCTTAGTCAAAAGCTTGGTTTGAAATAGTTACTTAGAGTCATCCTGACCAGCAGCCTATCAGGCTTGATTTTGAGATAACAACTATGATGCAAAGAAAAAAAATAACATAATAATTAAGTTCGAATGAAGGACCAAAACACATGGAAAATCCAAAGCTTGAAAAACGGAGCACAAAAATGGTTCAACGCCTTTTAGAGTGGAAGGAAAAATAAACATAAAGCCTTATACAACCAATATAGATTTATTTAACATAAATTAATGACTACATTAGAAGTCTATTTTAGTGCGCATGATCTCAGAAAAGAGAAGAGAAATTATGTTTCCGAGTTAAATCTAAAAGGTCATGCATTAACCTAATGGTAAACTTGTGTTATAATTTAAATACTTGAAAAATAACTAATGGAAACTCAATAAGGTACACTCAAGAATCTCATTGGAAGTTCTATTAACAAATAAATAACAAATTATGTAGTACTAAAGAGAAAGCAAAAGACATGGAGATAGAGTACGCTGCCAAATTTTGCAAGTGAATAATTCATTACGTAAAATCCCCTAATAATCCATATTTTCTCATCAAGTACATGGGAGGATTACACAACCACATCAAAATACAATAATAATTATCTAACTAACGACCTTTGATGAAGCCTATGTATAAGCATAGCACATAGAGGATGATAATAAGAAAGGATAGCTCAATGGACTGAAAGACGCCAAATATAGCAAGGTGAAACCAAGAAAGGTTGAAAGGAATTGGAGAGAAGGAAACTATAGTTTCACATGAATGCAAAGACCCCAAACACCACATCAAGTACTAGAATTATATTGGTCACACTGAGGAAAGTTGTAGGAAATTAAACCCACAATTATATCTCAAACACTTTAAACAAAAATAGAAGAAGAAGAACCTATTTTTTGTATACATTTATTTGTATATGTTGATAAGAATATATATATAGGAGTTTAGATGTGAATGTGAAGGTTGTAATTAGTCTATTCAAATAGAACTTAATTTTACCATTATCATAATTAAAGAAGAAAGAGAGATCATGGAACTCATTCACATAAAAATCCAACTCAAGAAGATTTAGGAGGATTGTCCTTTTGATATTAGATCTTAGAAAATTTTGATATCATCCAAACTAATGAAGAATCTTGGATTAGAAGCATGTGATGACCCTCATCCATATCCTCTAGGATGGGTGAACTATGATATGGAGCTAAGATTCATTGAGAAATACATACTCTAATTCACTATTGATGAAGTGGAGGCATATGTGATTCCATTGGATATATGTGGAGAAATATTGAGATTCCATATTTTTTTTCAAATAAAATAATCATAATATATTTATTTAGAGGTTAAAAGGTGATACTAAATTTAACAATCATCCAAGGACACAATACTAGCATAATGTTTATTACATTTCTCAAACCATCTAGTCATTGTGATATCAACTAAAATTAAGATAATTTTGAAAAAATATATACCTTACAACAAATTCATATGAAAAGGCCATAAATGTCATCATAAATAATCAATAAGAAACATCTAAAACCATTCCATAAACATCAACAAAACCAATATTTAAATACCTTGACATATTCTCAATGGAGAACAGAGAATGCTCATATATTTGTATTCCATGAAAGGTTGTGGTGACCCTGTTATTTAGCTCAATGATGCCAATAATGCCTTATAAACCATCCAGGCCTCTTTTTACAAACCATCTACTAATCCATATAACTCTTTGTATATGTTGTTATAGGAGAAAATGAAAAACCTAAGAAGTCAAGCCTTGATGTGATCTATAAGATGAGCCATCATAATATTGTGATTTTTGAGCTAACATGTAACCCATCTAACAACCAAATTTAATTCTTTAAGGATCTCTATGTCTAATATTCCTTTGTATGTATTTATTCCTATCAAGATAGGGATAACCTTCATTTTTGGCATATTTCTAATCCCAACTCCTAAACCACATTTGAAAGAGGTGTGGTTCTCATTTGCTACAAGTATAACTCACATTTCTCCATTAAGGTGATATTTCCCTTAAACGCTCCATAAAAAGGGTACAATAGAAGATAGAATGCATTTGAGTCTCTTGTTATAACCTTGGAGATTATCATAATCAAATAATAAAATAGGTCTAAACTCTTCAAAATATCCTGCAGCATTTTTTGAGATATCATGGCAAAAAATGTGGAATTGATGGCTTCCAACACCTTCCCAAATTTCCCATGTTGCTCAACAACTAATAATAAATCATCTCCCATCGAATCAAGAAATTTAGAATAGAATTCTATAAACCACCCATTTCACCCAAAACTTGTATCCTTCTTAAATGAATTTGTGACTCCCTTTAATTATTCCTTAATTATGTTATCCATTAGCTCTTAGTTTCTTAAACTTTTGACCTCATCTTCATAACAACTTTTTATACTCCAAATTTCGTTTTCATTCTTCTTCATCATTGGAAAAATATTAAAATATCTAGTGTTTCCATCATCTTCAACAAGCCAAAATTCTTTACTCTATTTCCTCCATTTTTATACCTCCCATCCAATAATTATATTTTAGTATTTTTTTGAGTTCTTAAGAGTTTGTAGGTCTTCTTCAAAGAAAATATAATTTTCATTAGTCCTGTAGAAGATAGTTATTTCCTCTTCCACTAATGATATTTTCCTTTGTGAGTCATTGTAATCGCTCTTGGCCCAATCAATAGTCACCTTCTTGACTATCTTTATAATTTTCCCTAATTAAAAACATAGTTGAATCCCCACGGTTCTAACAATATGCATACACTATATTTTGACCATGTCTACAAATTTAGGATATTAAAGCTAAAATGGGTTCAATTTGAAGGGTTATAAAGCATTATTTTTCAACTTCTCTATTCAAAGGAGTATTAGAACATGATCAAACACCCACCATCACCAATCCAAGACCTAATCCTCTCATCTTCCTCTAGAATCTTCTTAAGCATTAGGGATTGGTCTAGCCTTTAAGTGATATTTTTTTATGCCTATCATGTTATTACTCCATGGATGAAATAATTTCAATGGTCCCCTTACACAAGTTACATTATTAAATTTTTACAGTTAGGAAATTAGCTAATGGATCCACTTTCGCTTTGTCAC
>APFE031371492.1:321244-345552 GCA_000404065.3 Pinus taeda | reverse complement strand
CCACAAATAAAATAATAAATTTCACATCTCCCCCACTATCACAGTCTCTTCCAACTATAGGATAAATGAAAAGGACTTTTATAATTTCTTTGTTTCCAAAAAGGGCCCATAATTTTTATGAAAGTAAACCATTTGCCTACCTCTTATGAGTAAAGTTTTGTACAAATTGTTGATGGAAAGAAGTAAGTGTCCTTTAATTAGATTGACTCATTGCATCCCATAGGCAACCCTCTTAATCTCCCTTCAAAACTAAGATATATATAAATTCATCCTATAAAAGTTATCATAAAAAAAAAACTTATATGCCTCAAACATAGTTTGTTACACTAGCATAAAATTTGGCTTATGAACACTAACTAGTTATTTTTGAGAAATTATTTTGTGGGTGCTCCCTAGACCCCTTATGTTGTAGGAATAAATTATCATTTTCACTCCCTCGAGCGTACATTCCCCACTCTAAGGTCCCCTTGGATGGTTATTTTTTTAAATGCATGGATCTTTTTGCCATATTGTTCATTCACCAAATTCAGGAAGGATTTTCTCCTAAGGGAAACTTGGGATCTAGGTTGGTCTTGTTCAACACCTCCCATGAAACAAAATTCATCCCCTTATGCAATATATATATTTTTTGTTGATCTAAGATGGTATTTTTTTCTAATAAAATACTCATTTGAGGACATAAAAGTTATAATAATTTCTAGACCAATAACCTCCACATTCTTCTTTCAAACATCCTTATTTTTTCCCACTATCGATTTGACTATACCTTCTATTTGATTTCTCTACATTATCAATTATTTCTATAATAATTAGATCCATTCCCTGCCCTACCCCATGGGAGAAAAGTTTTTATGACTTTTAGGAAGTGAAATCTCTCTAGAACCCTCACCTCGACCACCATGCATCTATAACCAGCCTATATCCATCTTAACATGGATCTATCAAGCGCCGAGAGGGATCCAATCTCTTAAGGTGCAAACCTATTTTTTTGAGTGCAAAACTTGAGGAAAGGTTTACACCTTGAGAGATTTGATCCCTCTAGGTCCTTAATAGATCTAAGTTAAGATGGATCTAGGTTGGTTATATAATACTATATAATATCTATATTTGTATCTATGTTTCTATTTATTATTCCCTCTATCTCACCCCCCAAACATACACACTCTCTCTCCATATCTATATATCTCTCTCTTCCCATACTCTCCTTCTCTCTCTCTTCCCCTCCTCTGTCTCTCTCTCTTCCCCTACTCTCCTTCTTTCTCTCTTCCCCTACTCTCCTTCTCTCTCTCTTCCCCCTGCTCTCCGCTCTCCCTCACTCTCTCTCCATCACTCCCCTATCACTCCCTCTCTCTCTCTACCTTTCTCCCTCTTTGTATTTCTTCTTTCTTCCCTGTCTCTCCCCCTCTAGCTCCATCTCTCTCTCCTTCTCTCTCTTTATTTCTATCTCCCCCTTTCTCTCCCACCTCCCTGTGTTCTCTCCCCCCTCTCTCTCTCTCTCTCTCTCTCCATATTTGCACCTCCCTCTCTCTTTCTGTTCTCTCCCCTCTCTCTTCCCTCCTCTTATCTCTCCCTCACTCTTTCTCCATCTATCCCTTGTCACTTCCTCTCTCTCTCCACCTTTATCTCTCTATGTATTTTTTCTTTCCTCCCTCTCTCCCCCTTTCCAACTCTCTCTCTCTCTCTCTCTCTCTCTCTATCTCCCCCCATCACTCTCCCTCTTTCTCTTTCTCTCTTTCTCTTCGCCCTCCAACTTTGTCACTATCTCCCTTTGTCTCTCCCCCTCCCCCTCTCTTCCCTTCACTTTCCTTGTTGTCATTGCTTGGATCCTTAGTTAACATGGATCTATGTTGATTCTTACTAATACTATTTGTATTATATAAATTTCACATCTTTAAATATAAAAGTATTCTTATTTTTAATTTTATTAAAACCTTAATTTAATTTCTATGGGGTCCACGATGTTTTGGATAAACATTGATCAGGTGGTCTATTAAGGCATTCCTTGATGTGAAGTGATATATTGGACATGACTAAGATGTAGTTCCACCAAGCTTACAAAAAAAAAAAAAAACTATGGGAATACTTTTAGTATTTGTGAGGATAAAGGGTTTAGATATATATTAAAACTAATTATAACCTTTTTTTAGCTTTAATTAGAAAAATGATACAAAATTAAATTAAAATAAAATAAATTTATTTTGAAATAAGTTATAGTTTTTGGGCATGTGGTATTGATAAGCCATGGTATTGGCCCATGCTATTGTAACAAAGCATATTACAAGTTGATAATATCCATGATAAAGTGGGGGTGAATATCCATGGTTAAGAATCTTGTCATATTTTTATAAAATATTTTGATTGTGAAATAAGTTATGATTTTTTGGTATGTGATATTGATAAGCCATGGTATTAGCTCATGCTATTGTAACAAATCCTATTCACAAGTTCATAATATCAATGGAAAAGTGGGATGAATATCCATGATTAAGGATCGCGTAGTGTGGTATTGATAAGCCATGGTATTAGCCCATGGTATTGTAACAAAGCCTATTTATAATTTAATAATATCCATGGTAAAGTGGGGATGAATATCCATGGTCAAGAATATTTTCGTATTGTTATAAAATATTTTGATTGTAAAATAAGTTATGTTTTTTGGGCATATGGTAACGTAAGAAAGCCTAATTGAAATCCCTATCTATGATGTAGTGATGTCCAAATTTAGAGTCCTTTATCCTCATCAGAGATGTCCAACAATAATTTTTTTCCCATATTTTATTAGTAAGTTGGAATCACAATGTTGAATATTGTTTCACTAAATATGATTCAAGCTTGTGAGAAGCCAATTTTATGTGTTGATATAATGTTGCAGTCTAAATAGCTTGTTGTTCCACATTGTGCATGTTCCTCCTTAGACTCCGCTAGCATTGACCACTTTTCCTTCACTATCTTTTCAGTGTTGCTTGCCAATCCTAAGGTCATCTTTGATAGCTTGGTTTCCTAAAGAAGTACAGGCATGGGCTTCTCATTATCCCTCATGGAATTTGATTTTTTCTTGCTTACCAAACCTCTACAATTCTAGGAATCCATCTTCATCATAAATTATTGGTCTTAGGAAGTGATGAGCCCTGGTATTGCATCGAGGATGTTGCAACTCCTAAAACTCTCAACTTAAATTATCAACCTAGGTTTCATACAAACTTAGGGGTGATAGTTCTATATGCATAGTAGGTGAAGTTCTACTCATATCACCCTCGGTCATTGGATCAGATCAAGGCAAGCAAATACCACTCCTTCAACTAAATACAAAGAGAATTTATGTGGAAAGACAAAAAGAATACCCTAATTACAAGGAAAGGAGCATTAGCCTAATTGCATAAATGAAAGTGCCATTCATTAAATGTAGGGACTAATTGTAACTACAGGAAAGGGAAAGAATACACTAGTTGCATAAATAAACCATGCTACTCTATTTGCAAACAAATAAAATCAATATTCTACTTTTGAAATGGAAATTATTAATCTAATTCAAAATTGCTTGGAAATAAGAAATCCAGTCTACAACACACAACTACGAAATTCAGAAACTAAGTCTATTTCACTTGCACTAAAGATTTTCTCATGTCACTGAGTGTAATGTGGCTTTAACACTAACAATGCGGTCTTTACTCATTGCATAAGAGAACACTCATTGTGATTCAAATGTTAAAACTTGCTTCCTAACTCTATTTGTTGTTTTGTGTTTGCAGTGGAGGAAGGAGGGGTCTAGAGTGGTCCTTGGGTCTCCCTAATCAGGGATTTAAAGCATGGAGGTCATAATTCAATCTCAAAATACAAAAATAAAGGTGGAGGAAAGAAATAACGATGGATGAAGGATGTGTGAGGCATTTTTCCAAGATTAGCACCCGTACGATGCCTATCTTGCACAAGATTTCATGCCCACAATGTCCTTCATTAGCCCTGAAAAGATGACCTCGGTGGTAGAGCTTGAGAGCAGTATGACGTGTCGAGGAGGAGGATGGAAATGTATAAGTGAATGTGGATGAGCGTGCCAACCCCTGAAAGTCACTAGAAGCTCCTACAAACTAGCAATCAAGGACATATATCTACTAATCAATATTGCAGTAAAATTAATCAAAGTGGAAAGGACGAGTTGAATTTTATTTCTTTAAGATCTATTTTATCCTACAACATGCATCGAATCTATTCTCCAAATCATGATATTAAATTCTAAGGTGTAGAAACCAAGCATGCCAAATAATTTCAATCCAAAGCCTAGCAATTTCCAAGGAATCATAAACACGTGTTTTTGTCTTGTTGTTGTAGACTCTCAAACACACTTCCCACAAGAGAGGTGGTGACCATACTTGTAGCTACAATTTTTGCAACTTAAACAAGGAAATAAATACAACAACTTGAACAAGAAAGAAAGGGAAAAAAATAGATGATAGGTACTAAAACCTCTTTGTTGGTCCCTAACCCAACACTTCTAACCCTCTTAAGTTATCTTAGATGTAGATTGTTAGCACTCCGTAGTTTTCCTGGGCTGAACAGGAAACTACAGAGGTAACCATAAACCACTTTTAAACATGGAATCTAGTCCATCCAGCTCTAGAGAGGGCTCTCTCTGTATGATTTTTTATATTATTTTAGATATTATGTTAGGTATGAAGGTCAAAGATAAGTTTAAGGTTGTGGTTGCAGAGTGAATGAGAGATCCATTGGACATGGAGTCATAATGATGCTCAGCAATCAATCACAATAATGAGAATAGTCTTGAAATAGAGCAAGGTAGGAAAACTCTTGGATCTTACAAAATTGTTATAGTATGGGTGAGGTGAATAAAAATGAGGATCCCTTAAATATAGAGCATACAAAGATTAATTTTATACTTAATTTCATAATAAAAACACAGACAAAGCAAAGTGTTGTAAGTAAATTCCATTCATTATCTTCTTGTAAACAATTGTGAAAGAGAACTCATGTAAAAACTAAAGGAAAAACATATTTGCAAAGAGGAAACATCGCCATTTGCTTGACACAAGATTATTGAAACAAAAATTGTCTTTGTATTGTTGAATTGATTACTTTAGTTTGAACTCCACTGCTTACAATCAAAATAAAGGTCTTGCTTTTCTCCATAATCAAACCTTTTATATTTTTAGATCATGTACTATATAAAATAATTAGTTTTTAGATCCTAGGAGGTCGAAACCCGCCTATTCCCCATTTTGATGGAGTTGATCTCATGAAAATAGGCAATAAAAAACTAGTAATCTGTAAAATAGGAGAGGATCTTTGACTTTCACCTAAAAACTTAACTAAACTCCTAATATATCGAATTTTTTTACGATAATCATAAGCGAAACATTTACAATGATAAAGCATAGATAATTATATAATCAAATCCTTCCTTTGTCACACCAAGGTGCAAATTTGGTGAGAAAAACATAAATTGTGTTTGTGTGCAGCACCTTCTATGTGCAACACCTTGTTGCACCACCTTTGACCATGTAAAATTTTGCACTCTGATTAAAAATCCCTTGTAGATGTCTTTTTTACTGTAATGAAGACGTATGTGCCCTGTTAATATCAAAAAAAAATTCCACAAATGTGACCTTGAAGAAACCCTAGTCCTATTGCTCATTTTGTGCGTAGCAGCTGTGGGTAGCACTATCAATTTTCTTTTTCAGTCTCTCTCCTCCACAACTGCCTCCATCATCAAGTCTAGTTTACTTTTCTTCTTCTTTTTCCTTGCTTCCTTGACTTCAACAATTTTTTCTTAATAAACCTAAGCCCTCTCTTTAAGACTAGGTTTTGCATATATAGGTTCTTCTCCTACTTATGCATAGGCAAGGTCCATTTCAGTTTGTATTTAGCCTTATTAAGGGTGAGAATAATATCCTCGATATGTCCAAGCAAAGCCAATGTATACTTACAGTCTCTCTCTTCAATTTTATCTACTTGATATTGTAATGTGTTTCGGCCATCAATTTCTATTCTAACCTCATGCATTAGGGGGCATCTGTTATAACCCTATTTTCCACTCCATTATAGTTATAGAAACCGAATATCAACTTACCTTAGTTGTTTGGCTAAAATGTATCCCTTTTTGCCTTTTCTTTTACTAATGTGAGATTTATCCCATGATAAAAGGGTCAAATTACATAATTGAGAAATTTGCCATAATTATTTTACCAAAATATTATAATTATGAGATAATTGACAATTGAGAAAAAGTTCATAACTGTGAAAAAGGTTTCTAGAGTTTTCCATTCCCAATGAGATCAACTTGATGCACTTGTGTATGAGTTGGCTAGGGGTCCATTATTGTAGGATTTTTCTAACTTCTCAAGCCCCTAGGTGTAGAAATACATTCTCCTGGAGGATAGAATGAGCATATATAATCTCTCCAAGAGAAAAGGGAAAGGGGGAAGGTATCCAAACTATAGCATAAGAGCTCTATTGTATTGCGAGAGAAGGCCATACTAAAAGCTAGAGGAGAGGATCTCCTTTGCTAGAAGGTATACAATTGATGTACTTTCACTTATATGGTTACTAAATATCTATGTTCCTTCCCCTTATGTCAGTTTTGTAGTAATTTGTATGTGTGATTTATATATGTTTTGAGTTGATGATCTTCTACGGAAGATCACTTGTCATATATGCTTGGTTGTGTTTGTGTGTAGCCTTTTGATCAAGAGTGGATGAAATAGATCACTCGATTGGAAAGCAAGGATTTTGGATCAGGCCCAAAACCCTTCACCAGCCTACGAGGATGCAAGTTACTTTCTCATACTTTGTAGTATCATAAATTGCATCGAAACTACATGCATGGCCATATGGATTAGGGATTGTTATTATATTGTATTACCCATTCTATTTTTCTATCTCGTGATCTCAATCAGGCATGAGATCATGGAGCAATAGCTCCTTGCATAATTAAATGCAACAAGCACTATCAATTTCCTATTTCACTGGCTTTCTCCTCCTCAACTGCCTCCATCAGCAAGTTTAGCTTACTTTTCTTCCTTTTTTTCCTTGCTTCCTTGACTTCAACAAACTTTTTCTTCATAGACATAAGCCTTCACTTTAAGACTAGGTTTTGCATATATAGGTTCTTCACCTGCATATGCACAGGCAGGGTCCATTTCAGTTTTTATTTGGCCTTATTAAGGGTGGGCATAATAGCCTTGATGTTTCCAAACAAAGCCAACTTATCCTTATAGTCTCTCTCTTCAATTGTATCTACTTGATATTGTATCTTTTCAATCTACTCCAGTAGCTCCCCAAACTTCTTTTTCTCATCAAAATCCATTGGTTGCACAGTCTCCTCTCTTGCTCTTATACCTTAGCAATATACCTAGTCTTAGGTCTCCTTGAAAATGAAATGGGCTCTTTCATCTCCTCAATGTTAATCACTACTTTACCCTTTCCTTTGACATCATATGTCACTATTTCTTGAGGCACTATAGGTCTGAGTCGCATGTTTTCCTTTTGCAAATAAGTTATGGCCACTTGCGTTTTATCCAACTGATCCTTCAATTCTCTAATTTGTTGATCATTTTCATCATTCTACTTGAGCTCAAAAATTTCATCTCTAACATATTTCAACTTCTTTTTCAACCTTATGAAAGTAAACTTCCCTTCATCCACATTTTCTTCCTGCACTGTCTTCCCTTCTTGAGTTTGCAACTTTGTGGATGAGGATCTTGTAACATTGATTGTTGGTGTTTTTGCTTTACTAACCTCTTCCTTTACCTTCAACTTAACAACATATGGTGTGGCTTCAACCATATGTAATTCTTTATTAGATTGAGTTGTTTTTTCCATAATGGTCTTCTTTAGTTACCTATTCTCTTGTTGTAGTTGTGCTATAACCAAGTGAGCATCCCTTAATTTCTCATCAATAGGACCTATTTGTATTTGAATTTCCTCAGGATCGGAAAATTATTCAACTTTATCCTCCAATGGTAACCTTTTAGCCATTGCCTTTGTGAGTGGCTTTCTTGGCACTAGAATCTCTATTATTTATGATGAAAACTATAATTTTTTGCCCCTCTTCTTTGGTGATTTCTCAACTGAAGCTGACAACTTTTTCTTGACATAACTCTTTAGGGGTGAAGAAGTGGTTTTAGCGGTGGATGGAGTATCCTTTTGGCTTAATGGACTTCTATCAAATGGCACTATGAACTTGGATGAGGTTAGGAAATCTAGCCATACTTGTTTTTTCTACAACTCCTCTAATATCAATAATTTTATTAGTGAAAAATGAAACAAACTTGAATCTACCATACCCTTTTTCATTCTTACTCCCTCAGCCATTCTGCCCAAACTTTTGAAAAGGAAAAAGGGTAAATTTAGGGGATTTTTACCAATGAAATGAATGAGAAGGTTGAAGTGATATTGATAGACCTCCATGAATCTTCCCTCACATGTCAAGTAATTTTCAATGACTTTGAGAAGCTTGCTGAAATTCTCAAACAAATAGGCACTAGGTACTACAACACCAAACTCCTGGCTTTTATACTCTAGTTTCATGAAGTCCTTATAATGCTTCAACTCCAAAGGCATCACTTTGAACCATTTCTCCCCCTCCAAAGGTATTTATGTGGTTGATGCTATGGTGGACTTTGATACAACAAAATTTAGTTTACGAACCTTTACCTTATCACCATCACAATTCAAGGAAAATTCTTTAGTCACCTCCACATGGTACCCTTGTATCTTTTCACGGAATTTAAGACAACATGTTTGCTCAAAATCTACCCTGATGGCAAGGTCTGATTTGATGAGTGAAAGGTCTTGTGGTTCAAATCTTACAATTTCTCCTCCCTCTATCTTCCCCATCACTAAAACAAGCTTTCTGATGGTATAAGTTTGAGCTAGTGTTTTAATGCTTTGTCAAGGTTTGGATATCAAGACCGAACTGAAAGTGCTTCTTTGAAACTTGAATAACTAAAACAGAAAATAAAAATTACAATTTATGACTGGTGATAAAATAGATGAAATGTTATGTTTGGTATGCATGTAGAATTTAGCCTGTGGGTAGCACCTTGAATGCAGCAATACAGGAATGAAAATTCAAATGGATGAACATAGACTAAAGACTTTGTAAAACTTTATACTTGCAAACTAATTTCAAATGGAGGTTGACACCTATGATTTCCAAGACTTCAAGACAGGTAAGCAAGTGGAAATGAGCTCTTCTTTTGTTCACAACACCTCTTGTGTGCAGCGCTGAGGGAATGAAAGATAAAGGGACAGAGGAATGACCAAATTGACTTCTACAAAGAACAATAAATTTTGATAATTTCATACAAGCTCTGTGAAGTATAAAAAAATTGATTCAGAAGTCATTTGATCGAGCAAAGAAGAAAATAACTGCAGGAGTTTGTGTGTGTGTGCAACACCTTTTAAACAGGGAATTAAGGCTTGAAATCTTGACTGTAACCTGACAAATTGGTAAGGGTTTTTCAATTTTTGATGTAAGAAAGCCTCCAAATTAGTATGCACACCTGGAAATAGCAGCTTGATGAAGAAAATTTTCTCCTTTGAACAATGCACAATGTTCCCAACAGTATATGCATAGCAATTATCTAACCCTTTTCACCAGTTGTTGGAGATGGAAAGGTCGCAAATTATGAAGGATGAAATATTAAATAGACATGCAATTCTAATGGTTTGTAATGAAACTCGTTCCTTGCTAGGCAATGGTGAATCATCATAGGCTTGAACACAATAAAAGGATATTACCAAATTTCAAACTAACTGCCTTGATTGTTGATGTCACCAAGCACTAAAGTGTCTTTTACACCTATTTTGACATGACCCTAACTGACTCTAGTGATAATGACCTCTTAACTAACCTATGATGAAAAAACCTCTCATGACATGTCCCTTTTAATTTTCATAATTGATCATGATATCTATGACTTGAAATTTAAATGATGACCCCTTAGGGACCTTACAATTAAAATGAAGACTGCAAGACCTCCTTGTGACACCCATATTTACAATGATTTGACCAACTTTGAGACTTTTTGTACAAACACCATTTAGACTATGATACATGGTGAATTCATAGGTTAAACCTTGCAAACAGAACCCCAAGAATGAATAGTTAGATAAACACACTCTAATTGCCTATATTATAGGGCCCTAACATAAATCAACAAAGGACCTTTCATTAATAGAAAATCGAGTGTAAATACATAATCTCAAAAGGGAGATAACAGTGTCAAGTACTCAACCTTCAATAGCTCTTCCTATCTCCAATGTTTTGAATCCTAATGAGTCATTTGGCATGTTTATTTATACAAAAAGTGATTCAGGGGCAGCTCCCTAAAGAGGAGGACTGCTTCCCTCTAAAATCTGGAAATTGGTGCATCTAGTTCCCTTAGATATCCACATGAACTTGAGTTCCTTGGCGTCTAGTGGACTTTGAATTGTTGGTGAGGAATCTTGGGACTCAAGTCGAGTTGGATAGTTAATATAGTGGACAAGCCTCCTATATTCTCTCTATATGCCTCCAACGATCCCTTGCATAGTAAATGTCTCCAAAAATGCTTATTTTGCCTACATATTAACCACATTAGGCCATGAAATATGGCATGCACCCTTTAGTCTCCCTACTAAGCACATTATGGTTAAAAATGTAAATTAATGTGAGAAAAAGAGAGTTTAGGGACTGAAGGATCGCAAAATGGGCCTCAAAATATACCAATTGATGGGACCCATCAGGAATCCCTACTAATGGATGGTTTGAGGCACTATGGTTTCTATTTCTTTCACCTAGTGCATAGTTCTTAAGTATATAAAACTTCCCTAAGTATTTATCCTTATCTTCCTATTGTTATATGGCTTCATCTTCTTATTTGGGTGTTCTCATCACTTGATTCTCCTTCTACTCCTTCCTCTAATTACATATAATATAAGTTGGAAGTGTTCGAGTGGGTATGGGAACCCATTAACAATAATCCCTTATTAGGAGAAGGGATTAGGCCTTATTTAGGGTCTAAGGGGAGGTCATTGTTCCCTAATATAGACCATAGGAATTATAACATTTTCCAACATCAATGTCTCCACTTGTTTTCTAAAGGATGTGGGAGGGTTGGGGTTTGAGCTTGAATAAGGAGTAAATTGTCGAGAGAAAGGATTTCATACATGTTTTGTAACTAGTCATGGATGGTTGAGGAGGAGTTCTTGTTTTTGTTGATGCTTGAAGATATTTCCAACTCCTTACTCAATCTAGTCAATTTCTTGTTAGTGCTTTCATTGTGATTGGAACTCAATGGAGAGTATGGATTTGAGGAACAAGGGCCTTACTTCTACATGTTGGGAAAGGGTCCTTTCTTACTGTTGATTTATCTTTTTCTAGTTTTTTTCCAGTGCTCATCTTTCTCTAATTTTGTCTCTACCTCTAGAGGTTAATCGGGAAATTATTGTAGACATGGCCATATTCATGGCACTATATGAACTTGAAAGGGAGTTATTTATAGTATATGGGTTGCAAATATTTCCAATTGCCTACAGATATATAAAAATATTCAAGAGGATCTTTTTCTAGATCCACTTCAAAGCATATTTCGGCATATGACAACAATGGCTCTCTAGATTGGGATATGTATCTTCTTAAGGAAAAATCATGTGGCTCAAAGGTTGGATTCATTCTAATAGTTGATGGAAAGGTGGGGCATTTTTGTCGAAGAATCTAGGGAAATTAGAGTTAATGTGATTCTTATTAGCATGATAACTATTTGTGAGGTATTTTAACTTTTTATTATTAGCACAATATTCTCTTGATATCATTAGTGTGTGTAGTTCTTACTTCATCAAATAGTTACCAAAATACAAGAGACAATAACACAAGATGTTGGCTTTCTGCTAGGGCCAAAATCTCTCCCTCTTGGAGAGGAAAACCCACACAAAATTCTTCTTATAGAGATTCCAATTGAATAATACCAATACCATGACCCTTGACCTATCAAGCCACTCCAAGACCAAGACACCAATCCTCTTCTTACTGTTGAGATCATCATTATCATTATTTCTTCACTGAGATCATCATTGCTACACCATGACTCCTCCTTGAGATCACCACTGTGCCTTTACTGAGATCATCTCTACACCTTCATCAAGATCACCATCATAACAACGAGTTCCATATTGAGATATGTATGTATATTCAGAGTATTCTTGTAGGATCATCAAGATCCTTATCATTACAGTTATACCGAGAGTGTATGAGCTTCTTTAGGACAAGAATTTTGAGATTTTGTATTGTTGTGGGATCATCGTGATCCTCTTTCATCATAATTAGACTAAGAGTATATTACTAATAGATCAATGAGATACTGACTGTTTTTTCGTATGTGTCATGACTATGTTCAACATTTCAAGACTGTGATTATGAGGAGGCCAAGACACACTTATCATTGTACTTTTCTTGCACTGAGACATTGTACTCATCACCGAGCTCTTGTACCTTACTGTTCCATTTGAAATTTCAAAACTTCCTACACCCATACAAAATTACAAAGTCCAAGTTTTTCATGTCTTTCTGTGGTGACCCTAGCGAGGTATTTACAGTTGTTTGTCGTCCATAATTAGTCAATGTGTCAGTGTTAAGTGTTGTGTCTCCTTTTGCAAGCTGAAGTGACTTCTTTTAATTCATTTACAGGCCGACATGACTATGTTTTACATCATTTTTCTTGTTTCCTTCTTCAAGAGGATTGTGCTTGTCCTGGAGGGTTGATCTAGACACTAGTTTGACTCATTTACATTACATATATGCTCAAGAAGAGCTCTTTAACATTTTCTTTGACTCTTTGACTTTCTTATAGCACTTCAACATGTGTTGGACCTATGTAATGAGCAAGAAACTCATTTTATAATCTACAAAAATAATATTCCTTTTATTTTACAAGTACAAAGATCAAAAATACATTTATGAATAACGAACATAGCTACACTTTCTTCAACACTCCCTCTTAATTAGGGAGATATTCATAATATTACTTGGTCATTCTCAATCTAAATAATTTGTCATAAGAATAATCGGATTGGTAACCCATCTGTATAGCATCATAGTAACCAAAATTGTTTCCACAACAAGGCCTTGACTGACAGCTCTATCTCTCATTAGATCAGAGCATAATGTTGGTGAGACCAATGATTATAGACACCTTCATCATTGTCTCTCAAGGTACATACCCACCCAGGTGTTCACTGAGTATGACCTTCTAGGACTATTCTTATTTGGGTTCCCAGCCCTCAAAGAATATTGGTCCTCTTGCCTACTCTTATCTTGGATGTCGTACACATCCCCTAATCCTCCATTCTTTCTTCCAAGTGAAGACAAGAATGATGTATCTATCTCTCCCTCTCAATTAGGGAGGATACATCCATCATGTGTCTACATTTCTCTTCATGGCCTTCACTAAGACTTATGGTTGTTAGTCCTGGTCTAGTGCGTGACACATGAAATAGAAGAACACAATTGTCACTCCTTTTTAATCAGGGGTGACCCAATCTAAGCTCCCTCTTAATTAGGGACTTGTCTTTTTATCAGCAGCTTTTTCTTCGTGGGTCCTTCAGCAGCTTGATCAACTTCTTTCCTTGATGTCGTGAAATTCAGTTGAACTTTTTCCTTGTAGTGCATGAGCCATCAATCACTTTCCTTCTTGGTTCATAAAGTCATGCCTTTCTTCATAGAAAGTGGCCTTCTTCATATCTAGAACCTTCGTCATATGGCTACTTCTTCCTTATCATGTTTCTTTCAAGAGTTTCCATCCACCACATGAATGCTAGTTATACTTGTACTTTCAATTCTTATTCCAGTAGCCCCGCATGAACTCATTGAGATTTTTATTCAAGAAATCATAACATTAAATCAAATTGTATCTTTCGAGATGGCTCTTCATCATTACATCTTCTTGTAGGTATTAGCATCCTACATACATGTTGACACATCTCCCAAAGATATCCATTGTAAAGGGTCTTCATCTTTTCAAACTTCATTAGAGTCTTCATATATTTTCTGGGATATTTCCTAGTCAAATATTCTTGGTCCTTTGGATGTTGATTGCCTTCATCATGGTTGCATATCGCATGATCTCTTCCTTATTCACACATTCCATTCCTTGGAACTTTCAATCAAAGTTTCTTAATTTTAGTAAACCGCCTCATACTTCATATGAGGACATATTATGTTGATTTCATCTTAGTGTGACTTTATGCCTTCCTACATCCTTTCAGAGGAGGAGATCCCTTTCCCTTGATCATGCTTCTCAAGATAGAAGTAATGATGCATGTTACCTGCAACCATATGACATGATATTACAATATTAAACACAATAATACATACATCATTTTACCTTTAGGTCATCTAGGCATCTTCCAGCAACTTCCTTGATTGAAAGATCTTCAATCCCTTGATCTACTTCATGTCATCACACCATCATCCCATGAATTCCATAAATCTGATGAAACACTTGCTTCTTCTCTAGATTAGTGAACCCTTCGATGAGGACTCCATCATAGAACCTTGAAGATCTTTCATATCCCCCTCTAGCAGATGTTTCCTTTTGCCTTGATGTATGATGAGCCTTGTCCTGGATTACATCTTTCTTTCCTTCAATGTTCAATGAGATTCCCAAGAGCTATATCCTTCATATTTGACTTCCATGGATTTTATCCTTCATGATTCCCATGGTGATGTCACCATCTCTCATTTCTAATGCTTCCATGATGCCACGATGCATCTTATTATCATGGTCATATCTATAACAGAAGTTTATGATAGGACCCTTTTGTGAGGGATACCATCTCAATCATAGTAGATGTATGTTATTCCCTCTTTTTCTTGGCCATTTTAATCTCCCTCCATCTTTCAGGTGATATGAGATTTATTTTCATAATCTTTCCATAGCACTGTTTTGTTTTTATTTCAAGACAAAACTTCCTTTTCCTTTCTGTAAATTTTTGAGTTCTTTGACCTTCAACACTTTCAACTTGTCTTTTCCTATCTAGCATAGAGACAACAAGTTGAATGAGGTAACTTCCTTTTCTAAGCACATTTGTTACCTTACTTATCAATTAGTATATCAATGATGTTCATCTTCTTGTCATCCTTCCCAGATCTCCCAATTGAGATCTCATGAAGATATTCCTTCATTCTTTGATACCTTTAATAAGGTCAAAGTGATATGACTTTCTTAACTTCATTTCAAAAAGTATATCTTCTGGCATTTCATATATCTCTTTTATTTCTCCTTTCTTGCTACATAGGGATGAAAGGACTTAAAGAGTTCCCTCCCATGAATTCAAAGGAGACCTATTCACTGACTTCTCTCATTTATGAGGATTGTGAAAATCCTCCTTATTCCATTCAAGGACCTTTGATGAGCCATTCAACCTATAGATCTCCTTGCAATTATGAAGTCCTTTTACCAATTTTATTAATGAAAAATACTTACTTGACATGTGAAGATAAAATATTCACATTGATCATGTTGAAAGTTGTTGAAGCAGATGCATTGATGCTTCTTCTAGATAAGATCCTTGATAAGAAGCTTGTCTTCAAGTTACTATGACTTATACATATGATCCTTATGATTTGAGATGGCATTGTATTGTTATCACACAAGTGAACCTTGTAGTATGCAGCATCATGTAGACTCAGAGCATCAAGGTTACTTGTTATGAACACCTTATCGTACCTTAGACCTATTTCTGAGTGCTTGTAGATGATCCACTTCAATATTCCATCGAGTATGCATCATGATTCTAAGTTGTCAAGGTTGTGTTCTTTATAGAAAAGGATTCAATCTGGGTAGTGATTATCACTGGTATGATGTAGACTGAAACTGTGGGAGGCACCAAAATTGTTGCCATGTATCCTGAGATCTGAACGCTTCATCTTTTGATTGATATTACTTGATCATGGCACCGAAACTGTGGGTAGTATTACGTTTTCTTCTTTTGACTGTGATCCGAGATTCGAATTTGTAGGTTGTAGGACTTAAATTGTCCTATTGTTGTAGACTGTATCCTTGATTATATAGACAAAACCCTTGCTATTGTAGACTGTTGTTGAAGAATGGTCCTTCAATTTTGATAAAGCCCTTCAACTTGCTTTGATTCCCTTCTTGAAGTTGATCCTTGAATGTCTCTTTTTGTTGCCCTTCCTTTGACTTCAGCACCTTAGCTCTAATACCACGTAGAAGAATCTAGGACAATTAGATTTAATGTGATTATTCTTAGCATGATAACTATTTGTGAGGTATTTTAACTTTCTCTTATTAGCACAATATTCTCTTGATATCATTAGTGTGTGTATTTATTACTTCATCAAACAGTTACCAAAATACAAGAGACAAGAACACAAGATGTTGGATTTCTTCCAAGGAAAAACCTCTCCCTCTTGGAGAGGAAAACCAGCTCAAAATTCTTCTTATAGATATTCCAATTGACGAATACCAATACCATGACCCTTGACCTATCAAGCCACTCCAAGACCAGGACTCCAATCCTCTTCTTATTGTTGAGATCATCATTACTGCACCATGACTCCTCCTTGAGATCACCACTATGCCTTTACTGAGATCATCTCTACACCTTCATCGAGATCACCACCATAACAATGAGGTCCATATTGAGATATGTATGTATATTAAGATTATTCATGTAGGATCATCGAGATCCTTATCATTACTATCATACCAAGAGTTTATGATCTTCTTCAGAACAAGAATGTCGAGACTATGTATACTGTTGTGGGATCATCATGATCCTCTTTCATCGTAATTAGACCAAGAGTATATTACTAAGAGATCACTAAGATAATGATTGTGTTTTTGTATGTGGCATGGTTATGTTCATCATTTCGAGACTATGATTATGAGGAGGCCAAGACACAATTTGCTTGCACCGAGACACTGTACTCATCACCGAGATATTGTACCTTATTGTTCCATCCAAAATTTCAGAGCTTCCTGCACCCATACGAAATTACAAAGTCCAAGTTTTTTTGTCTTTTTGTGGTGACCCTAGTAGGGTATTTATAGTTGTTTGTCCTCCATAACTAGCCGACGTGTCAGTGGGAAGTGTTGTGTCTCCTTTTGTAAGCTGATATGAATTCTTTTAATTCACTTACAGGCTGACATGACTATGTTTTACATCGTTTTTCTTGATGCCTTCTTTAAGAGGATTGTGCTTGTCTTGGAGGGTTGATCTAGACACTAGGTTGACTCATTTACATTACATATATGCGCAAGAAGAGCTCTTTAACATTTTATTTGACTCTTTGACTTTCCTATAGCACTTCAAAGTGTGTTGGACCTATGTAATGAGCAAGAAACTCATTTTATAATTGACAAAAATAATATTTCTTTTATTTTACAAGTAAAAACATCAAATTACATTTATGAAGACCGAACCTAGTTACACTTTCTTCAACAAATTTGACCTACAAAAAAACTATTGAGGTGATGTCATTCTTTGGATTGAAGTCTAGAGTTTATCTTTTGAGGTACATATACATAGAACCAAAAAAGTATGGACCACTTATGAATATAAGATCATGGCATTCCTTGGATTTGCATAGGAAAATGAAGAATCCCCTCCCACAAAATAAGGTTATCAGATTTCCTTTGGTCATTGGATGCCAACTCTTTTAGATCCATTGTTACATGGAATGAGGGGATGGCCATAAACCAGTAACCACATTTTCAAGCCTCCTCACAAACCACTCAAGAGGGAGTTTCAAGAGCTCTATTCAAAGGAGGCAACAAGAGAGTGAAAAGCATCAATTTTTTAGAATGGAGGGGGGAGACTACCCCCTTGGGACCTCGACATAGTTGAGACAAGGTAATTGTGGCTGATAGAAGGGAGGGTTATGGTTTTCATAGTATAAGAGAAATCACCTATTCAAAAAAGAACAAAGGGGTGATATTTGATCCACTTATGTGTGCACAGGTATTAGACCATTAATATAATTTCTCTAGGTGCAATGGCACATGCAAACACTATGTCAAGGTGTCCCCATGGCATCCAGGGTAAGTAGCACTCATGAGAATTAAACCAAACCTTGCCCAATGGTGAAAAACGCCTCACTTTTCACCATTTGATTCGACACATTTGGGATATTATGCATTATTTATTATTACTATTTACTTTCACCAACATTAACACATTGGATGCTTATTTGGTATTTACTTATAAACTAATAATGTCTTAAGAGATGGCATTTCATTTTTTTCCAATAAAGACATTTCTATAGACATCAATTTAGATGTTGCATTACAAGTACTTATTTGTGGTGATTGTTTATCATGATGGGGATCCCTTCTCTTCTTATGCTTCATCTTCTCATCATGCTTCTAGTTCTAACACATATTTATATCATCATGCTCCTTCCTAGATCGATTGCTAGCAAATGTAATTTTTAGATGAGTACCTTTGTGCTTTGATTGGAAATTTTATTATTAATTTATTGAAACGAAATGATGAATGCAAACATATGAATAAATGTGGTGTCATCTTGAGTTGTAAAATTGGTTCATGAATTTATATATGTGGTTATATGCCTAAATTATTCAACGAGGTTAGAGGATATTTTGGTTCCCTAATCACCTATTGTCCTTGGAGAAAGAGACATAGGAATTCTCTTGAATGAGAGTGTAAGTTTGGAAGGACAAAATTGAAAACCCTATCTCTCAGACTCATGAGAAACCTTGATGGTTGGTTATTTGTCAAAAACTACTAGTGGATCTCAAATGTGAGGGATGGGATTGCACTAGCCATGCAAAGAAGTTATGGACATTTTTCTCAAAGGTAGGTTATCCATATGGATTTATAAATCTAAATCCAAGAATAAAATCCCTAGTTTTATGGTGAAGAGTACATCACGAAAGTTATCATGGAACATATGAATTAATTGTTAAAATATTCTCTAAAGAATCCATGATCTTTTGTAACATATTTGAAGAGTTTAATTAAAGGCCTTGAATTCTATTAGATATACTATTTACCGTGAGTACCCTTGCAAGGACTATTGTGGTGCTCATACAATGAGAATTTATTTTGATTGGGGGTTACGAAGACTTGAAGGTCTTCTCTACAAAGGTGTTTTCAGGACTGGCTAACCTCAAAGCAACTCGACCCTTATGGACTCAAATAGATTTAATTGGTAAAGTATGAATTATGGGTTTTAATGCATACGAGCTAGTGATTTTATTTTTCCCTATATCTCTTCCTTATCACGAGTAAGTTCTTGGTTATATGTGGCCCAAGCCATTGGCTAAGCATGGAAAGATAAGTTACTATATATATTATTATATATATATATATATATATTATATATATTATATATAGCCCCAAGGTGTTAGCTCAAGTGGTTTAGAGCCAGAAGATGAAGGTTTTTGTATTTCTTGCTAGTTTTTGTTGATATGGGTTCAACTCTCTTTGATTCCCTTGGGTTTGAAGCCACCTCAATAGGGGTCGATGGATTACCCAGTTTACCATCCATGAAATGTGGGGGAGTACTTTCCTGTGCTTTCATTCATATATGTATATATGTATATATTATATATATATATATATCCCTTAGGGTTAGCTCAATTGGTCGAGTCAACATTGTTAAATCACCTCTACTACTGAGAGGTCATGGGTTCAATTCTCTCGACACTCTCATAGATTTCTCATAAATTTTATAGCCTCCTCAAAGTAATTTAATTCTTCTAGAAGTTTGTAAAATCCTTCATTATAATTTTTAGAGTCGTGGCAAATATTCTTTATAGGGTTGGAAGAATTTTCATTTTTGGTGATCAAGCCTCTCATAAATGAATGTGCAGTGGAAAACTTTCACCTTTTTGCCGATACCCAATGAAACCATCGATAATCACGAAAATGGATTAAGTTATATCATATTACAAATTATAAATTTTGTTAAACCTTGATAAAACCATCAACAATCATGGAAATGCATCAAGTAATCATACTGTACAAATCAAAAATTTTGCTGAAGCCCGATGTAGACATTCACACTTTGGTGATTCGTTGGAAATTTAGTAATTCATTGGTACTTTGGTATCCCATCGAAAATTTGGTCATCTATCGGTACTTTGGTAAGGCCATTTTCAGTCGAGGAATTTGATAGAATTATTGATGATGGACAAATTATATTTTCCACTAATGACCAATGAAACTATCAACACTTTGATTATGTTTTAGCACTTACTAGTTTCTTTATGGATCACGTGACAAGGTCGATGTGGTAGTACAAGTGATAATGTGGCAAAGCTCACATGGCCTATGGATGAGGATGTGATAAATTCCATACATAGATGGTAATGACATGGTAGTATGATAGTGACATGGTGGCCAAGTGGTTGGACTATAGTGGTTACATGGTTGTATAGATAATGACATGGGTTTGGCACATAGTAGTTCATTGTTACTTCTTCAAAAGGTTTATCAATATTTTGGAATGAGAATGCATCAAAATTTTGTGTCATTTGTCGATGGTCATCTTGGAAATTTACCCAAGGGTTGGCACAAAGTCAAAGGATTGCACTGATGATCGATGATTACATCAATGAGTTACCTAAGAGTTTTTGCAATGATAAAGGACTTCATTAATGGTCATGTCAATGATTTACTTGAGAGTTGATGCAATGTTAAAGGATTTCCCTGATGGTAGATGGTCATGTTAACGATTCACTTAAGGTTTGGCACAATGTCAAAGGATTGTGTTGATGGTTGATGGTCACTTCAATAATGCAAGGAAAGTTAAATCTCTGATGGGGATGCTAGCACAACAGTATGGATTGCACATAGGCATATTAAGTTATCTTGTGCTAACGTGATAAGAGAGAGAAGGCTCTCAATGTTATAAACTTTGGAGAGCCATAACTTTGTGCTTGTAACTTGAAATTTTATAATATCATAGTTGTTGGAAAGGTCATACTAAGAAGAATATGGATATGAGCTTAGAATTTACTTTAAATCTATGTTAAGGGTGGAATCTTAGCTACTCAGCCCCACTACTGCTTCTCACGAGGTTGGGTAGGTTATTAGCTGATACAAGATCCTAAAAATGAGGTTTAAGACATAAAGGAAAAAAATTATCACCCCCATCTCCTCAAGGTGACTTGGGAGGTTGAGTGCCATGTGATTGTTACAATGTGGTATTAGAGTAGTGGTTCAACACAATTTCTAAATGGGTGAGAACACATCATATAGTTTTTATTGTTAGAGATCTTGAAATGAGACTAATAAGGGATCTATTGTCTCAACAAACAATATAGATGGTAGTGAAGTTCAAGATAGCTTAATATATCATGTTAAAGTTCAAAAATTGGACATGGGTGGGAAAAACATAAAATAAGAGGAAAATTTATCAAATTTGTGGTCCAACATGAGGCTTGAAGTGCAAGGGATAGACCACAAAGACATAATTACTAGAGCAATGGGTTGAGTATTGAGCCAACACAAGTAAATCGCAGGGCATAGGTTCCAAAGTAAGAAGTACATAAGTGAGGTTGTATGGCAAGGGAACCATGATTACTGGATACAACAAAAAATTTGTATAGACCCAAGATTGTAGGAAAAGTAATGTCACACACTTTGTGATATGCATAACAAATCTTTGTTAAGAGATTGAGATAGGAAAATTAGGTGTAATGAATAAATAAATTTAGTAACATGTTGATTAACAAATTTGTGAAGGATACAATTAGGATGTTGATTAGATTTCCCTTGAACAACTAAATAGAATGATATTTGAAAAAGCACATGGCCAAGTGATGCAGCCATAATTATGAGGGGGAATCTCTCAACTTATTTCTTGCTATTTTGAATGATTTTCTCGAGATTTGAAAAGGTTGTTATGTGTTGATAAACAAGAGAATAGGCATGATAGAAATGCAAGAGATTGAATAGCCAAAAAATCATATGCGCTCATGGGCATTAGATAGTGATATGCTAGGTGCATATAAATATGCTAAGTGCATACAATAATGAATAAGCATATATATAACATGAATAGAGTCTTAGAATGGTATATTTTTATAAGTTGATTATGATTTATAAATTTCCATGGATATTCTACTAGAATAGTTTTTCATAATAGATTAGATAAAATTATTGAAACCTTTACTGTGAATTTTAATTCCTTTTAGACCTTGAATTATTGATTTACTATTTTTTTATGTTTAAATAAATTAGTTCAAATGTGAGAAATACATAATAGAAAAAAATACACACACCATCCATAATAGACACAAGTTTTTCCATGGGAAACCCTTGTAGGAGAAAACCCAGCTAGAAGGTGACATCGCTTTGCTCTCTTTTCTTTGGTATGAAAAATGAAAGTACAAAGGAAGAGGTACTTTTTATGGAGTTTCCAAAGACATATGATCTATATGACTACTACATAACCTAAACTCCCTCTATGTTTCTCTCTTACTTCCCACTCACATTTCTTTGATCAACTATGGAACAAAATACAATAACATAGAATGGAACCCCTACTCCTTCTAGTGGCCCAATGTGTAACAACCCCGGGTTAAAATATCATGTAATAAATGTTAATAAAGGCAAAATAAGACCAAGTTCATGGGACATGTATTACAAGCTAAATGTTGAGAAAAGCACTATAGTGGGAAATATAGTGGGCATCACTTTCGGTTTATTAGTGGCTCGGGAAATTGGCAAAGGAAAATAGGGAATAAATGACATTTAATTAAGGAAATAAAGAAAAATAAGAGAAAATGAAGGTGAAGAGACACGGATTTGCATGCTAAGGAAATTAGAGGAAAAATGAAGGAAAATGAAATAAAAAGGAGACACTAATGATAAAGAGGCACCTGAGAATTAGTTCACAGATTTTGTTGGTTTAGATGTCGTCAGTTTTGGCTTGGGTCAAGTGAGAAAGAGAAAGAGATAACCAAGAGGATAAATCAAGCAAGTAAGCAAAGGAAGGAAAAGGATGACAAAGGACAAGCAGGGAAAGCAAATGAAAGAAAGGAGAAGGTTGGATCAGCAGCTTTAGCATGAATATTTTGTAGGTAACAAGTTACATGTGTGGATTCCTAGATGAGGTGTGAATGTATGGTACATGCATTTGTTTATTTGGTTCATTTGTTGTGATTTGCATGGATTTGGTCAAGTTTGAAAAAGGTTTCAGCCTTGCCTTGCCATTTCCTGGATAGCCATGGGGTGATGGGATTCATTTCTTGGTTTAGCTTTGGATTGCTGGAAGGTTTTGGAATCAGGTGAGATGGTCTCAGGAAAATTCCCAAGGATTGGGGGTGGAGATGGTTTTCTCCAAGAAGCCCTCAATAGGTGGGTGGAGATAGGAAAATCCCTCAAGGTAAGGTGAATAAATTCTAAGGCATCTGAGCTTGGTTTGGTTTTGTGATCTCTTGATTAGTTTTGGAGAGATCATGGTAGTTTGAGGGTGGAGGTGGTTTAACCTCTGGAATTCCTTGGTTGTTTATGTCTTGTTTTATCCCATGATATCCCACATTCATGCTTGTAATATGGCACGAGGGTGATTGGTTGAAAGAAAGATTTGGTTTAGCTCAATCTATGGCAGGTGGTATGTGGAAGTCCTTGACTTGGTTAGCTTTTGCATAAGTTAATAAGAGTTATTTTCATATTGTGATTTATGAGCACTTGTACTTTATGTTATGTGGATTCTATGGTTGTTTTGTCATGGTTAATATTTTGGTTATATGTTGGTTATATACCTGATTATGTGATGTGCGCTAGCTATGGATCTTGCTCATGGTTTGATAAGTATTTGAATGGTTGATGAATACATGGGCTAACAAGTGTGGGTGCAACTACTTGAGAGGCATTAGACCTTCTTGGATATTTTTACATGAAGTTCATAGGTTTATGATCAGATATGCATTCATGACCTGCAACTTACATGTTTACTAGGTGTGTGACGAAATGTTTATTGTGTACTAGGTGTAGGAATTTATAGGGTAAGTTCCTCAGACAGAACACCAAAAGGACACCGCTCACAAACAGATCACAGATCAATACACTAGTATTTTGACGTGGTTAAAACCCTCAGAGAGGGAAACAGTCCACGGTCTGCGCCAACGTGGCTACTACAGGCATTTATTAATAAAAGAATGAAAATTTACATAAGCTTCTCTCATGCATGGTTAACCTACAAATGACCCTCCATGCGCTTTAAATAGAATTCATGGACCAATCGGGTGTCAAGCCACGGATCAAGTGTCGGTAATACCGAGGAGAGAATGAACCGTCGGATCACTACATATCGT
>APFE031371492.1:265418-304045 GCA_000404065.3 Pinus taeda | reverse complement strand
ATTCATTCTTTCATGAGCAGATTGGGAGAAGGAGAGCAAGAGAGCAAAGGAGATTTCTGGACAGGAAGGAGAAAGAGGTAGCAGTTTGGCACACATACCAGGCAGCTTTTCAGCAAATTAGAATAGCAGAAAGAACAAGCATACAGCTGAAATAACCAGCAATAAAAGGCAGATTTTTGCTGAGCAAACAGTAAAAGGCAGATTTGTTTTTGCACAAAAATCGAGGCAGCTGATTTTCTGCACAAAAATCAAGGTTCGTACAGCCTGTCCGTACAGCCATCCGTACCATCAGTACGGCCGTCCGTACCGTCCATACAGTTGCCCTGCAGCATTGTGTTGCTGTTTGGAAATTTCCAGTGGGTTGTGAGGCTCAGAAATAGAGATAAGTTGGAAATTTGTTCGCTGATTTTTGCTGATTTTCGCTGAAATTTCTCACTATAAAAAGGCATTTTCCATAAATAAAGAAGAGCTCTCAAACTGGTTTTCCCCAAGAGTTGTAGGGGGTTTTTCCAGGGTCACGTTGACCAAAAATATCAGTGTTTTAATGTGTTTTAATGGCTGTTTATTACTACTGATTTTTATTTCTGCAATTTCCAGCATTCTGTAAATTTTCCAGAATTTGTGTTTTCAGCAAATTTATTTTTTTTCAGCTTGTTGAATGTATGTTTATGGGAAAGGGCATTTAACTACATGGGAGAAATAAAGAGAAACTGAAAACCGGGGTAGGAAAACAGAAATTTTTACAGTTATGTGGATTCTATGGTTTTTTTGTCATGGTTAATATTTTGGTTATATGTTGGTTATATACCTGATTATGTGATGTGCGCTAGCTATGGATCTTGCTCATGGTTTGATAAGTATTTGAATGGTTGATGAATACATGGGCTAACAAGTGTGGGTGCAACTACTTGAGAGGCATTAGACCTTCTTGGATATTCTTACATGAAGTTCAGAGGTTTATGATCAGATATGCATTCATGACCTGCAACTTACATGTTTACTAGGTGTGTGATGAAATGTTTATTGTGTACTAGGCATGTCTAGGTCAAGATCTTGTTCAAGTTTGAGTGTTTGGTATTTTTGTCATCTTAATCATGCTTCTATAAAGTTTCAGGAAGTTTTGGGTAGCGATCTAGAGGCTAGGCTAAAAAGGTGGCACAAATCCAAGAACCACATGCTCAGAACTGAAGAATTTAGGTCATAACAGATGGAAGTTAGGCTTATGAGTGTAGTTGGAGCCTCATAACTGCATGAAAGCAATGTCAAGGGTATGGTTATAGGTCTAGGTCAAAGAAAAAGAGTTTCAACTCAAGGTTTGGTCACCTGGGGTGGTTGTTAAACCTTTGAGTGACTTGTGGTTCCTGAGGAAGGTTAATAAGTCTCAGTTGTAGGCCTCACTTCCTTAATTGGAACTAGGAGGTCGGGCCATGTCATAGTAGCACTCTGCCTCACATTTACCCAGAGGGCTCATAAAAGTGGGTAAATGTTGGGAGGGGTGTGTTGCAGATTGGTATAAAAGCAAGGTTGCAACACTGGACCTCAAGGTAAAAAGCATATCGTCATATTGGTTTGTATGTTTGGCATGTAGGTATGATGGTTAATTGTTTTTATATGCATTGTGGATATATGCATGTTAGTCATTATATTGTTGTTGTTGTTACATGCATGATAGATGCTAGCTGATCATTTCAGTCATATGCACATGCATCAGATAGTCATGTATGGTAGTAACTTTTTGTTATATGCATTTCAGTCATATGCGATGATTATTTTCATTGTAGCTAAGATCTTGATGTTATTATGTATTGTGCTAATCTGGATTGGCATGTGTAGATGGTTATGGTTATGATATTCATGTATGAGTCGATATACCTGTGGTATTGTGTCATACTAATATTGACCAAATATGCAGATGTGATAGCCTCCCCTGAGATACATTGAGGTATTAGTTTGATTATTTCATCTATTTGGTTGATCTAACATGGTATGTTTCCAGGAAATAGGAGATCAGAGTAGTGGACTTGGTTCTCATGACTCCCCTTATAGGCCTAACGTGAAATCTATGGAATGGAAAAGTGGTATGATTATGTGGTACATTTCAAGTACAAAATGTATGAGAAACAAAAATAAAGTTTTGGTAAGTGTGGTTAAATTTAATAGAGATTTGGAGATCCCATTTCCATAGTTCAACATTGGAGATCATACCATTATGGCAGTAGCCTTCTTCTATCTTAGTGTGGACCATGGATAGTTTGGGGTTATGTTTACAGGTTGTTTGAATATTGATCAATTGCACGATATGATTATGTTTCTATAAGACTGCATGAAGGAATGATCTTGTTTTAAGACGATTGTACTAACATAATATGTGGTGAGACAACTGATATGTACTTGAGTGCAAGTGGGTGCTAGTTGTAGCGTTATATCTAATGACTGTGAGTTAATTGCCAATTATGACATGGTTGTTAGTCTTGGTAAAGGATGATTTCAAATTAATAGACACGATATCTTGATCTTTGGAATGTGTGACTGACATGTGTGAACAGTTGTAGGGAAACATGCTTGGTATTAGCATGACAAGGTAACAACTTATTTGTATATATAACTAATAGCTGGGTGATGTGATAACACATAATAAGACTCAATTGCAACAAGGTAAAATTTAAAAGAAATGAGTTGAGTGATAATTCCTTTGGCTATGTTTGGAAACCGCAATTCCAAATGAATGAGTGCTTTGCATGAATATAGGAAGTCTTCATAACCTTGATTTTGTCTGACATTATGTAGATATGTGTTAGATTCATGAACATGTATTTGATAGGTTGTTATCTCAAGCCTGATATTTGAGGTAAGAGACTGAGTTTTAATCTTGTAAAGGCATGAATAAAGGCATAAGATAATGTTGTGTGATACAGGCACAATAGCTAATTTTTCAGTTACAAGGTAGCGTGCTTAGTACAACAAGGTAAGGTAACTAGTGTATTGTTATATTTGTTTATGCATTGGCAGTTATGTGTTTATGGTAGTATGATGTAGGGATTTACATGGAAAAATAGAGTACCATAGATCTTGAAGAAGGCTCGGGTTAAGATTTCCTTTGGAAGCACTGGCGACCATGGGGTTGATTCATGGTGTTTGTTGCTAGTTTTGTGCTTTTGGTATTTTGTGATTTGTTTGCACTTGATTTGCAGTTTTGTTTTTTTCTAGTACATGGTCATGCCACTTTGTTTGTGGTGTCATATTGCTATTTATTTTCCATGGTTTTCTTCTTGTTTGCTTCTTGTTCTTGAAGTTTATGTTTTGAGGGTCTTGGGAATTGGTTGGGGAAAGAGAAAAGTTAATAGAGCTTGGGGAGAGTTGAATGAAACCCAACATGTAATGTAAGACCCGGATGAAGCACGGTGCATGAGTAAAGGGCAGTTGAAGGCAAGAACATGACAACCATTTGGGCTAGTTGGGTCCATTGGGGTAAATGGACGGTGGTTGGACAATCATGAGAAAGGTAACAAGAAAGGTAAAGTAAATGGGAACTGTTTTTCTCAAGGTTGTGTATGAGGTGCACGGCTAAAGGGATTTCTCTTAACCTTGACCTTATGATATCTAGTAATTATGTTGTGATCATGATCGTGTTGATGTCTATATATAGGTGTGTATGTATGTCATTGCCTCACAAGGTTGTCATGGATCGTTCTTGTGGAGGAATGATTGTTCATACAAGTGAATGGCATGAATAGGTTCCTGATATTATGAGGAATCAAGTGGGTAGAGTAACGTTGACATATCTATGAGGTTAGTATTATGTGGATATGATTTGATATTATGTGCTTACAACTATGCCTATTTTTATGTTATGGATAGGGGTGCATCAGCAAAATGAAAGAAATATGATATGTGGCATGCTAGGAGAAGAATGGAAAGTGGAAAGAGCCATAGATCCTGGATTGGATTGTAGATGCATGTAGTAAGGCATGGGAAAGATACTAGAGGCAAGGATGCCTGGTAGAGACAGTGTGGTCTCTGGATGTACAATACTATTGATGTGCACATGTTGTACATATGGTGTTGTGTACATGTCATATTTGTTTTGTTGTGTACATGTGGTACTGTGTCATGTGTAAGTCGTTGTATCGTGACATTTGTATTTTTTTGTGTTGTACTATGTATATGTATATGTCTTGTGCTATACACTATGTATGTGTATGTGTTATACAATGTTATGGGATAGGTAGGTATGGGACTACCTGGGCCCTTGTTGCATATATTGAGGGTTGAGGTGGTTTATTCTCTAGATACCCTTGTTAATGACATTAAGGGTTGAGGCAGTTTAGTCTTTGGATGCCCTTGTTGTTGATATTGAGGATTGAGGTGATTTAGTCTCTAGATGCCCTTTTTGTTGATATTGAGGGAGGAGGCAGCATAGTCTCCAGATTCCCTTGTTGCTTTGAAGAGAAAAGAAGGCATTGGGTCCTTGTCAGGTTGCCAATCGATATAGTATGTGTACTGTTGAGAAATCAAGGGGTATCTTAATTAGGTGATTTCTTACTTTGATAGTTTCTCATGATGTTCTTTCACTTAACTTTATACACTTTTATTTAGCTTCTTCTTTACATGATTATTATAGTGTTCTTTTATCATCAAACATCGACCAAACTATGAAGATCAATGAGACAATAAGACACAAAATATAGGTTTCTAGCAAGGGCCAAAACCTCTCCTCTTAAGAAGAAAACCCACAATAATTCTTCTCTTCTTATAGAATGTTCAAATGACGAATTCCAAGACCTTAGACCCTTGAAAAAGACCCCTCCAAGACCAAGTCAACATCTTCTTTAATGAGCTTCTCTTCGACAAATTTGACGCCAGTCAAACTTGCTCCAATACTTTAGATTTTAGCCTCTCTTTGTATTTTTGTATTCTATTATAGGTCTGCAATTTTCAGCCTCTACTACAGAAACCCTAATCTGCATGTGTGAATTAAAGATGATGATTTTTTCCTTCTCTCTTGTGAGCTTGGATTGCTTCTATCTTCTTGGTAATTCGAAGTGCAAAATTAATGTTTATAGCACCAAAAATCGACTTATTTTGAGGTCTGAAATTTTTGTTTTACAGCAGCATAATGATGCCCTAACTCTTCGCACATGTGGGAGGATTTATGGCCCAAAACTCACAATTTGGTTTCACTTTTTGTCTCCTTTATTCTCCTTCTTTTTTTGCTCCTTTGGGTCTCTTTTCTTCCTTGATCAAATTTTTTGTATGTGTCCTCAAATGTGGTCAAGTGCATCTTATATATGTGCTTCCCTTGGAGTTTGAACTCTCATCATGAGGCCAACTTGTCCTTCCTTGTAGGCTGACTTATTGATGGCTAGGCCGAATTGATCTTGGAGGGTCATTATGACTCAAATTGAGTTACATAAATTTTCTTTACATGATAAAACATGCCCAATGGGATCTTTCATACATGGAAATGACTTAATTCATTTCTTGAATCTATGACAAACCCTAGAATCACTTAATGGTTATTTGACCTATAAATAAATTGACCTTGAGCATGAAACCCATGCTACAAAAATAATAATAGTAATTTCTATTTCTATTGACAATATACAAGAATCAAGAGTACATTTCATATTTATGAAGACCGAACCTAGCTACCTATTTCAACACTCCCTCTTAACTAGGGAAGTATTCATAATACATACAAGGTACTTGGACACTCTCATACTGAAGAATACTCATAAGAAGAGTCAGATTGGTAATCCATATCATAAGTTATTTATTCATCTTATATCATTGCATCTCATCGTATCAACCAGCATTGTCACATAGCAAGGCCTTGACTGACAACCCTATCTCTCCACAATGTTAGAGCACAATGTTGGGGAGACCAATTATTTATAGACACCATCATCATTGTCTCTCAAGGCACATACCCCATCCAGATGTTCACAAGGTATGTCCTTCTAGGACCATTCCCATCTTGGATTTACACATCCTCATGGAATTTCCTCTTTGATTACTCTTGCCTATTGGATGCCCTACCTCGTCCTCAAAGAGTATCAAAATGTAGATTCTTACCCAATACTCTATTCTTTCTTTATAAAAAAGACAAGAATGATGTGTCTATCTCTCCCTCTTAACTAGGGAGTATCTACTCATTCCTATATAAGGAATATACCCAAGCTCACTCTAAACTAGGGACTTTTTACCAACAACAACTATTTCCTCTTCGGTGGAGATCATGGCACTATCAGCTACTTGTAGAGCTCCTTCTTTCAGCGTCATGTCATGAAATTTAACTTCTTCATCATGAAGCCAACTTCTTCTAGAACTTCTTCGTAAGGTATCGACCATCTTCTCCATCACTTCCCTTCAACAAAACATAAAGTTGAACCAATAGTCATGTCATCCTTTTCTTCATTGGGAAGTGACCTTCTGGTCCACATCTGGCTGTCCTTCATATAGCTACCTCTTCCAAGTCATGTTTCTTTTAGGATCTTCCATCTAATCTCATGAGTACTAGTTGTAGGTGGCTTCACACAGTTCTCTCATGATAGCCCTGTTACAACCCAACGAGATGCTTTCAAAAATCAAAATGAACATTAAATAAAATTTACCTCTTTATGATGGCCTTTCATCATGACATCAACTTCTTGCAACATTAACATCATGCACATATATGAATCCATCTCCAATACAATCATTACCAATATTCTTTATTAGGGTCTTTATACTTTCCCATAGAGATGTAATAGTTGATCCTTCTATTCATCAGATGTTGATCTTTTATTTATAGATACATCTTTCACGAACTCTTCTTTCACCTTCTCCACATATTTCTTCCACATGATCTTCTATTCATAATTCCTTTATCATAGGAACTATAGTTCCCAACCACCTCATATTCTTCATGAGTTCATACTATGCGTAGAAGAGTTCAAGGTACATTATATTCATATCTTCATGTATCATTCATAAGGAAGAGTTCCTTCTTCTTAAATCATGCTCATGAGATAGAGAATTCAACCATTCTATCTCCAACTATATGATGACATGACTTTATCTATCAAATATATATATGCATCTTCCTTCTCTTGGTCATCTAGACTTCCTTCTAGCAGCGTCCTTTCTTTGCTTGAAGATGAAAGTACTTCAACCAACTTGACATGTTACACATTTTTGTCATCATACCATCATCCTTTTAACCGGTGGATCCACACATGGTGGAATGTAGACTATTTGTGAGGCACTTGCTTCTTCTAATTCGAGGTGAATCTTCTAACAAAGATTCCAATGAGGATCTTGATGATCCTCATTTGGAAAATGCTCTTTCTAATGATGATCAGGTGTGACAAAATTTTATCTTTCTATCTTGCTATATGACTTGATTCAACCATTGCTATTTCGATTATCCTTATATGCTTCTAATGAAGACGCCATGAGCTATGTACAATCACTACTTCAACCATATAAACTTCTACTTCTGATACTCTTCCATACCTCTATGATGTTGTCATCTCAATTTATGCTATAATGCATCCTATCATACTTGTGATGCTTTCCTTCATGATTGTTATCTTGAAAATAACTAAGTGTAGGAGGTTCTCTCGGTCATAATAAAGGTATTTCACTTCCTCCTTATTAGTTTTCTTCTTTTCTGGTTATTCTACTTCTTCGATGACATGTGCTTCATTTATTTCCTTTATCTTCTTGTTTCCCTTCTTGAATTTAGGGAAATTCCTCTTAACGTACCCATATTCATTACACTCATAGCATTGAATCTTAGACATATCAATTTTCTTTTGAAACTTCTTTCGAGGCTCAAACTTCCTAAATTTTCCTTTCCTCCTAGCCATTGTTGCATATGTTTGTGTTTGTCCATTTGACCCAACATTGTTCTTTTCTTTTAATCTAATTTCTTCAATATTGCATAATAACCACAGATTGTTGAATGGAGTGGCTTCCTTCTTCCCATATATGCTAGATACGAAGTCTCCATGTTCATCAGTTAGTGCGTTGAGCACAACGGTGGTCATCTCTTTATCAAACATTATTTCTCCTAGCTCTTGTAGTTGATATTTTGTTTGAGATACCCTCATAAGGTATGAGGCTACCCCTTCTTCCTTTGATACCTTCATCTTGTATATTTCAATTCTCAATGATATAATTTCTCCTACGGTTCTTACACAAAACATTTATACCATCTTTTCATAGATGTCATTCGTTGTCTTAAACTTTGCTACATAGGGAATGAGGGAATCCTTGATTGACTCAATAAGGATTCTTTGAGCCCTTATTTATCCTTCATGTACTTTGATAGTGCTTGAGATTGATCTTGAGGAGTTTTGGTGATTGATCCAGTGACATATTCACCAACTTCATTTTCTATGAGGACCAAATCTATTCTCTTCTTCCATGCAAGGTAATTCAATGGCCCAACTAGTTTGTTTTTCTTCTTGCAAAAAGAAGTCATTCTAGATTGATACATAAAATATAGAATACTTACTTTTCAAGTGAAGATGCTCCTTTGATGGTGATATCTTCAAATTGATGCCTTCTTGATGATGCTGACAATTGAATATGCCTCCTTGATGATGATTGCTTGATGATCTTCTTCAAGGATGTTTGAGATGTGATCTTTTTCTTCCAAGAGGAAGAGATTACTTTGATTCCTTTGATGATGAGGGAAATGATTATTCTTGCTTCCTTTTGATGTAGAATGTATAATGCTTCCAAGAATATATATAGAGTATTTTTGAGTGGAGGTGAGGTACTTGAGGTATTCTTCTTCATCCAAATGTTGTTCCTTCTAGATGATATGATCCTTGAGATGAAATGGATAGTCCTTCTTGATGATTCTTAGTGTGCTCGGCTCTTATTTATCCTTCTTCAATTGGATTATCTTCAAGTTGCCTTTCCTTGTTTTTGTCACCTTAGCTCTGATACAATTTTGAGAAATCAAGATGCAACTTAATTAGGTGATTTATCTTACTTTGATAATTGTTTGTGATGTTCTTTTACTTAACTTGATACACTTGTAGTTAGCTTCTTCTTTACTTTATTATTATAGTGTTCTTTTATCATCAAACAACTACCAAATTATGAAGATCAATGAGACAAGAAAACAAAAAATATAGGTTGTTAGCCAGGAACAAAACCTCTCCTCTTAAGAGAAAAACCCACAATAATTCTTCTCTTCTTATATAATTTTCAAATGGCGAATTCCAAGACCTTAAACCCTTGACAAAGACCCCTCCAAGGCCAAGTCAACCTCTTCTTTAATGAGCTTCTCTTCCACAAATTCAACACCAGTCAAACTTGCTCCATTATTTCATATTTCGGCCTCTCTTCATATTTTTAGCTTATATTACGAGTCTGCAATTTTTGGCCTCTGTTGAATAAACCCTAATTCATACTTGTGAGGTAAAGATGAATTTTTCCTTCTCTCTCCTGCGCTTGGATTACTTCTTTCATCTTATCAATTCAGCTTGCAAATTTGATGTTTATAACACCAAAGTTCCAACTTGGCTTATTTAGAGGTCTAAAATTTATGTTTTGTAGCAATAGAATGATTCCCTAACTCTTCGCACATATGGGAGGATTCATGGCCTAAAAACGCAGATTTCAGTTTCACTTTTTGTCTCCTTGATTCTCCTTTTTTGCTCCTTTAGGTCTCTTTTTTTCCTTGATCGAACTTGTTGGATGTGTCCTCAATAGGTCGAGTACCTCTTATATATAGGCTTCCCTTGGAGTTTGAACTGTCATCATGAGGCAGACTTGTCCTTCCTTGTATGCCAACTTGTTGATGGCTAGGTCGACTTGACCTTGGGGGTATTTTTGACTCAAACTGGCTTACATAAATTTTATTTACATGATATAACATGCCCAATGGGGTATTTCATACATGACAATGACTCAATCGACTTCTTAACTCTATGACAAACCCTAGAATCACTCAATGGGTTCTTAACCTACAAATAAATTGACTTTGAGCATGAAACTCATGCTACAAAAATAATAATAATAATTTTCTTTCTATTTACAATATATAAGAATCAAAAGTACATTTCATATTTATGAAGACTAAACCTAGTTACCTATTTCAACATGTACGTAGTCAAAGAGAAGAGAAGGCATTGGGTGCTTGTTGGGTTGGTAACCAAACTAGTGTGTGTATATGGTCCAAGAGAAGAGAAGGCACTAGGTGCTTTCTAGTTTTGGAAACCGATTCAGTATGTGTACGGAAAGGACAAAGAACAAAGGAAGAAGCAAAGAATTATTTGAAAGGTAAGTATTAGTATTTTAATTTATTTTTTAATCATGCACATAGTTTATGATTTTGATTTATGATGGTTGCATTTTGAGCTAACTGGATGTGATATGTTTATGCATGATGAAATTTTGTTCAAAGAGCTAGTTTGAATTGTTGTGACAAAAAGTAAACAAAATTGCAAGTGTACCTTATTGACGAGCCACCAATGAGGTATGATTTGAATTTATTTCAATTCCTTTATAGTCTAATGGCAATTATGTTCATGGTACAGGAAAGCAGGGAAATGCCCGGTTTAGGTGGTTGAAACTAACTACAAGAATTAGCAGCAACAACAAAAAGGAATTGGAATAGGCAGCAGTATGCTAGCAAAGCACTTCAGGAGCATGGCCATTGTGGGACACTAGTACCCAATAGTGTCCTTTCATTTCTATGAGCATGCTATGACTATTACGATAGTTTTGAGGCAAGGATATTCCTTGGTTTTTGGACCTTCCAATGTGAGGAAACCTTGCCAAGGGATGGATTCCTCAAGGGATTGTGTAGGATAGAAGGGGAGGTTGGGGAACTTGGAAGGTGAGTGATTGCACAGAAGGGGGTGATCGGATTTCCCAAGGGACTATGTAGCAGAGAAGGGAAGGTCAGGGAGTGATTTTTTTTTTGTCATTAGCATTTCCATATGGAATTAGAAGCACATTAGGAGTGTGCCTTAGAAAAATGAGTCAGTAACTGTTCACTGAATGAACAAGTAGCACAATGATCATAGCATTGGACAATGGATGTAGGTTTAACTTTGGAAATGGATTCTAGACTTCTTGGGAAGGAGGCGAATCCTAGTTTTAAATTGAGGGTGGAGGTGTGTTCCTCTGGATTCCCTTGGTACTGATGCAGGCATCGTATCCTTTTATTTGTTGGCGAGATAAAATGTGTGTATGTATATATGTGTATTTTATTATGAATATTGAATCGAGCTGGATTTACAAAGCTCCATGAACAATATGTTTATTTGTTGGTTAAATAAAATGTGCATAATTATATGTGGTTGTTATTGTAAATACCGCAATGAGTTGTGTTATGAATCTCCAGTAAGTGGTATGTTATTCATGTTGAACATGGGTTTCAATAGTTGTTTATTGTAAATATTGCAATGAGCTATGTTATAAAGCTCCATAGTCAATATGTTTTTTTTTTTTCTTTTTTTTTTTAGTGGTTTGTTGGTTATAGGTGTCGTTGAACACTGAGGATGGAGTTCCCCTAAGGGGAAGGGGTTTGTAACAGCCCTGGGTCAAAATTTCATGTAATAAAGTTTAATAAAGGCAAAAGAGGACCAAGATCATGGGACACGTATTCCAAGTTGAATGTTTGGAAAAGCACTATAGTGGGCATCAGTTCAGTTTATTAATGGCAAAGGAGATTAGAAAAGACATTGGAAAAGGAAAAGAGGAAATAAATGCATTTAATTAAGGAAATAAATGAAAATAGGAGAAAAGGAAGGCAAAGAGACACATATTTGCATGCTAAGGAAATTAGAGGGAAAATAAAGGAAAATGAAATAAAAAGGAGACATCAATGATAAAAAGGCACCTGAGAATCAATTCATTTTTTTGTTGGTTTATATTTTGTCACTTTTAGCTTGTGTCAATTGGAAAAGAGAGAGAGAGCACCAAGAGGAGAAAGAAATCAAGCAAGCAAAGGAAGGAAAAGGACCAGCAAGGAAAGCAAAGGAAAGTAAGGACAAGGTTGGATCAACAGCTTCAATAGGAATATTTTACAAGTAATTGTTTGCATGTGTGGTTTTCTAGCTAAGGTGTGAATGCATGGTACATGCATTTAGTCATTTGGGTCATTTGTTGTCATTGGCATGGGTTTTGTCGAGTTTGATAGTGGTTTCAACCTTTCCTTCTGATTTACTGGATAGCCATGGTGTGATGGGATTCATTTCTTGGTTGAGATTTGGACTGCCTAAAGGTTTTGGAACTAGGTGAGGTGGCTTCAGGAAAATTCCCAAGGGTTAGGGGTGGAGATGGTTTTCTCAAGGAAGTCCTCGACAGGTGGCTGGAGACAGGAAGATTCCTCGAGGTATGGTGAAGAAATTCTGAGGCATCCGAGGTTGGTTGTGTTTTGTGATCTCTTGATCGGTTTTGGTGAGATCATGGTAGTTTGAGGGTGGAAGTGGTTTAACCTCTAGATTTCCTTGGTTGTTTATGTCTTGGTTTATCCTATGATATCCTACATTCATGCTTGAAATATGGCATGGGAGTGATTAGCAGAAATAAATATTTGGTTCACGTCAATCTATGGCCAGGTGGTACATGGAAGTCCCTAAATTGGTTTCATTTTTCATAATTCAATAGGATTTGTTTTCTTATTATGATTTATGAGCACTTTTACTTTTTATTATGTGGATTTTATGGTTTTTTTCATTATTAATATTCTAGTTATGTGATGGTTATATACCTGGTTATGTGATGTGCTCTAGATATGGCTCTTGCTCATGGTTTGATAATTATTTGAATGCTTGATGAATTCATGGGCTAACAAGTGTTGTTTCGACTACTTGATAGGGCATTAGACCTTCTTGGTGATTCTCAGATGAATTTCAAAGGTTTATGATCAGATATGCATTCATGACCTATAGCTTACATTTTTACCATGTGTTTGATGAAATGTATGTTGTGTACTAGGCGTGTCAAGGTCATGATCTTGTTCAAGATTGAATTTTTTGTATTTTTTTCATCTTAATCATGCTTCTTTAGATTTTCAGGTAGTTCTAGGCAAGGGTCTGGATGCTAGGTTGAAAAGGTGGCACAGATCCTAGAACCACATCCTCAGAACTGGATAATTTAGGTCATAGCCACTAGCAGCTAGGCTTATGAGTGCATTTGGAGCCTCATAATTGCATGCAGGTAGTGTCAAGGGTGCATTTATAGCTCTATGTTAGAGAAAAATGGTTCCAGCTCAGCGATTAGTCACCTGTGGTGGTTTTCCAGCCTCTAAGTGATCTGTGGTTCCTAAGGAAGGTCAGTAAGTCTCACTTGAAGGCCACACTTCCTTAACTAGAACTAGGATATCAGGTCATGTCATAGTAGCACTTTGCTTCACATTTACCGGGAGGACTACCAGGTAAATGTAGGTAGGGGCGTGTTACACAATGTTTAAATTATCTCGATAACCAACTAAGGGTAAGGTTTGACTCCCTCAACCCTTAACTAGAGCTATGGGTTTGAACCTCCTGGAGTATTCTAGAAAGTCCATGCATGGGCAATGTCATGCTAATCTATGGGCATAAATTAGGACATGAAAATTTAATCAATATAGGTGTTCACAAATTTAAAAGAACATGAATATATGTAGAGAATTAGACTTAGACTTGTTTCCATGTTAAGAAAAGGATAATGATTAGGTGTCCTATATTAGAGCTAACTAGTAAGTAATTTAAAACCTAAAACTCTAAATTTGCAAAATCAAAAAAGCATGAAATAAAACTAATCTTATAACTCAATCAACTAAAGGAAACTAATCACACTTCTTGAAAATAAAAGCACACTTCTTTGAAAGCACAAGAACACTTCTTCAAAGTAAAGGATGCTTGAGTAAGTCTATTTTGGTGGACTTGCATGGATTGGGGCATTTTCCAATTGGATGGATACTCCAAATATTTCACATAACCTATCAATAAATGTGTTTCTCAATACATTTACTTATTTATGAAAGCAGGAAATGAAAGAATGTTTAAGTAATTCTAGTTTGATGGACTTGCATGCATCAGGGCCTCTTCTCATGGATGGAATTTCCTAATCATTTACATAACCCATCAATAAGCTTGTTTGTCAAGACATCTAGTAATGTTTGAAAACAATATCTCTAATGCTTTGATGCAAAACTAGTTGATAACCATGCATGCTTTAGGGCATTTTCTCATGGATGGACAATTCTAGTCTTTTATTTATCCCATCAATTTCCTCGTCTTCAACAGCATTAACTATTCTATGATTAAAAAAAAAAAAAAATTGCTCATGTAAAATACTAAAAATAAAATAACAATGCTAATAATGTAAACTACAAATTATACATAAGTATAAACAACTAAAAGCACAAAAATTTTGAAATTATGAATAAGATAGCTTAAATATCATGAAACTGAAAATATAAACAAGATAACTCAAATCTCATGAAAGTAATAGTTTTCTTGCATAATTATGGACAAACATAAAACAAAAACATATGAAAATATACACCATCATATATAGTTATGGACAATAAGTGGAAAAGAAGTGCACATGCTGATATTATTGGGGCCCTCCACACCTTAGCTTGCACACTTTTGAGACTACCAGTTAAGAAAGCTCTATTAGCTTCATGTATAGGTTAAATAAACATTGTCAAAGCCACAACACAAATTTGTAGATCTAAAACCAAAGCCAGAATTCTCAAATACTAAAATCTAGAAATTACAAACTTATCAGTAGTAATAATAAGACCATCTACAAATCTGCAAATGAATCATTTTTATCAAGTGGATTTAGGTCTCCAAACTTGAAGACCAACTCAACCTATTTTTCATTGTAAGCTTTCCATGTCAAAAGTGAAGGTAATATCCAACAAACTTGCTCCATCAAAGTGTGTTGTATTCAAATGTATATTGGTGACAATGAACCTTTTCATTATTTCGTTGATGTGCAAAGAATAGAATCCATGACTAAGCATCCATATTTCATAAAATAAGTCCCATTATTTCGTACTCAAATACCCTATCAATAGTCAATATTAGTAGCATATGCAATGCGTCTTTCAGTGCAGGTTTTAGGAAAACAAATGGCATCAATACTTCAAGAGCTTATAGCTTCAGAACATCCTTATTTTGAACACATTCTAAACTAAAATGCAACATGTTCAAAGAAAAATAAAGGTTTGTTATATCACAATTCAAACATTCAGCACATGTATATAGATCACATATTTCCCTTAACTAGCCTTGTCTTGCTTTGAGCCACAATCTAAATTGTGATGATGTCATTACTTGTTGAAATATCAATATGCACTTCATGCTACAAATTAGTAAGTGTATCTAACAATATTTTCTTGTATGAGCATAATTGAAGATCAATTGTGGATCTCATCACTAAAATTGTAGGTGAAGGGATTCTTTCAACATTCATATCCATCATAAATGTCATTAATGGTTTTTCCAAGGATCCATTCATAACGGAAACAGATCATACCTTTGACACAAACTTATGATCTGACTAAGGAGTAGATCACAATCTTATTTAGTTTTTCATGAAACAACCTTGATACAAAATTTTCAACCAAGCTTATTCACTGATAGAGTTATTAAGTGATCATTTCCTCTAGTTGAAGTCTACAAGAGTGTTTCCAAAATAAAACCTTTGACCCCAAACAAAATCACTATCAGTAAATTGAGTGACGATACATATTTCATATTCCAAGAATTGAGCAAACTTCTTATAGATTTTTTGGCCTCTTTATAGTTTTGTATTCCCAGACCTAATACTCATAATATCCCTTCACTATAATGTGCTAATGCAATAGTGTTTCAAACTATGGATTAAATAGTAATCCTTGTTGATGTTAGTCCTAATAACTAGAATAAAACTTCAAAGAGAAATAATCATGAGTTACATGAAACACTTTAAACTCGTCATTGATATTAATTCAATCCCTTGTCCTATGTACAATTCCTTCCACTATCCTCATGCACAAAATAAACTTTTCTAACTTTACCTTAGACAAATATTTTTTGGTCTTCTTATGGCTACTTCTTGAGATTCCTTGGCCTATTGCAATAGGCCCTAAGTCCTTCTTGGCACTTTCTAATATAATTTTAGGGATCCTCGACATATTGAAACACAGTGAGGCCTTTCAAACCTAATTTCAACGTAGATTAAGGACTTTGGCCCTCTCCACAGATGAAAATATGCTTCGCCCTTCCTGGGATTAAACTATGGCTTTGACCCTTTTCTTCTTTATTTCATATACAAAACATATGGATCATATATCGCATAGGTAGGACAAAAGAAACAAGACATATTTAGGCTTCTTCTATAGTATTTTTCGTCCCTTTCAAAATAGTACTAGGGTTTCTAAAACAAACCGTAAAGGATAATTTGAAATAGTCTAGCTTCTTTTCAAGTTTCTCTTTCACCCATGCTTTGATACTATGATGATTTTTCAAGGATATTCTTATTTGATAATTCCTTCTTATGATTTCTTATATTAATTTTCTTGCATTCACATTCATCATTAAGCAATTACATAGAAGGTCTTGACTGTAAAAACAAAATGCTAGTAGGATCATAAACAGATAACCAAACAAGAAACACAAGAAGTTTTTACCCTGGGAAAACCCACTAGGGGAGGGGGGGAGAGAGAGAGAGAGAGACCTCGGCCTTCTTCTAGTCAACTCTAGACTTCCTTTTTCCTTGAGTCCTTTGCATGGATGCAAAAGATACGTGTTTTCGTGTGAGATCCAAATTGGCAAAGAGGAGGAAGTTGAATGGTATATATATAGTAATCTTGGGAGGCTAAATTGGTGTGACCCTTCATTGGGGTTGATCTTACATTTGGAGGCAAAATTTCAATATTTGAAAATTAAAACATTCCCTCTTTTTGAATTCTACATGAAGAACATGTCTTACATATATTTACAGGGCTAAAATATCAATTATGAATACCAACCATATTTAAAAATTTCAACATTAGTTAGGGACTAACATGACATCCACTTATACCATGGTGGTCAACATAATAGATCAACATGCAAGAGGCATAAGTCTTGCATATGAACTTTGTTTATAATGATTCTTACTCTATTGAAAAGGTCTATGAGTGTAGATAAGTGTCTTGGAATCCTATGCTAAAGTGGGAAAGTCTTGACCCAAAAAAATTCCATTTGATTTCTCAAAATGCCTCAAAAAGGTTTTAAAACCTAATTCTCAAAATTGGGACCTGATTGAAAAAATGACCCTACAAATTGATTCCCTCAATTTTTCCACTCTAAAAGCATTGATATAGATGAAAAATAATATAATTAACCAATCTAGAAATATTATAATGGTTGATGATCATGTAACCAGGAACAAGTTAAGAGTATGTTTAGAGAAGCTAATGAGGATGTTGCATATACTCTTGTGGAGATAAGGATATGGAAGATAAGGTGTCTATTGAGAGGTTAGTAAACAGGAATGCAAGAAACCTCCCTAAGATACCAATTGATCATGTAGTGTCCATTATATTGTTAATAGCCATGCAAGTATGGGTTTGGTATGCTCAATATATTAAGAGGAAATTAGATAAGTATTATCTCGATATAAATAATAATAATACTAATTACAATGATATGAATGAATGAATGGTAAGAAAATCAAGAGTTGGTACAAGTTATGCTCTAGGTGATGTCATATGCAACCTGGTAATTCCGTATTACTTGGAATGAATGATTTCTTATTGTTGGCTAGCATATGAAGAGGGTGCCATGTTATGCTTATGTGTGATACATGACATTTGAATGATTATAAGCTTTCATAACACAAGATGATATTGAATTTAATACATGTACATGAATTATGAGGAAAAGGTGTAGGCAATGTACAAGAATGATAGTGTGCTTGATTGAAGACATTGATTGAATGTGTGGTTGAATGTTTGGCTATGAATATTCACCTGAGGTGGCCAGTAGGTAAGCAGTTGAAATGACAAATTTGGTACTAACTCATGAAATTGATATCATCTTAGGGGCTATTGGATATTGCAACCAGGGAAAGTTGCATGTTGGTGTAGTCACATATGAATGCACTACAACAAAGCTCTATCTAAGGAAGAATAGTTACAAAATAATGAAGAGAACAACTAAGTATTTCGATTTTTATCATATTTAACTACTAGCTACAAATTTGGTTCAATATAATTGATATGTTGGAGATTAATATCGTCTTGTGAAGTATATGTCGTGTAGAATAATGAGATGGATCTAATAGAAAATGGCAAGCCCAATTGACAGTAACTACTCAAGGGAAATGGACTAGAGTTATTGTCAATTCCAAGCTATACAAAGGAATTAAAGGGGGGGAACTCATGAATTTCTTCCCTGCTAATGCTTTTTTAGGAATGAAAGAGTTAAATTGTAAAAATGATATAAGATTGAGAGTATTAATGAAAACAGGAAAGGAAAGTAATTGTATATGAGAATTGCAATAGTAATTGAATCGAGAGAATGTTTAATGTGTATGTAAAGGTGCTAAGGCATGTCATATATTGAATGAGAATATAAAAAAAATTAAGGCATGTGCATTTTGATTAGCTTGATAAGATTATGCCATTGTAAATTTTTTATGTGATTATGAAAGGTTGAAGATGATGATGATACAATTTCCTAGCAACCTCATGCAGCGTATAATGGCTATAGGATGCTCATTAGAAGGTTGGTGAGGGGATCATGTAAGATCTCAAGGAGTATCAACTAATTCAAGTAACATAAGGAATAATGAATGAAGTTGTGTAAGTATGAATTGGTCATACCATACCATCAGGTAACTTGAAGGAATGGATAGAAATTTATTCATGCTTAAGTTGCATCTTTAATGACATGAATTATGATTAAATGCACACAAGTTTTCAATACCCAAGTAAGGTATGATTAAGGCAAAAAATACCAACACATAAATATTTAGTAAAAAACGTTGGTGATATATAGCATACCCAACACCCTCTATACATTATTGAGAGTACATGGCACTTCATAAACCGTGACTGTTTGTTTCTCTATAATCTAATACTACATTTTCCTCTTTAAACTTATTTCCAATAAAAAAAATTGTCTAGAAAGTAAGTAGATCTCATTGGTTGATGATTATAACTACTTGTCCACTAGGTAGCCAACTCTACTAACCACTAATTACATACATGATGAGTTATCGTTCATAAAATAGACGAATTCACTACCCATCAATGGTATATATAGAACCATTGTGTAAAAATCATTCCCTACATATTCTTCAAATAAGTAATTCTAAATGCATATAATTCATAATAACTAAGAGACACATAGGAAATATGTGCAACATATTCATTAAATTAATAGCAATAATTAACAAGGTAATTACACCAAAGAAATATTATATGAAACATAAGAACATGTATTTTTTGTAATTACCCATTAACTTGCAACATACTTTAGACATTCCACTTTGCCATAAACCTCACTATGTGAAATCTATAAGTAATGGATCACCCCTAAGCTAAGGTTATGAATCCACCTGCATGGCAAAGGCTCACCTATATCTAGTTATTGTCACACAATTAGTACCAAACAAGTGCAAGGATAGGTATCAACTCTAGTAGCATCCCTAATTATAGTCCCACATCCCCCAACCCAAACAACCCAAGGTAATGCGCCTACTCTATGCCTTTACAGTATATTAGGTTGTGCCACTACCTTTCCAAGGCTCCCAGCATAGTCCAACCAGAAGGTCTTAGAGTATTATAGCTCTAGGAGTTATAGCTACCTTTAATATTCTATCAGGCACCCCTTAGGCCTTACACTAGGAAAACCTACCCAACCAAATCCTCATCCAAACTCCAGCCTTATCGAATATGAGCAGGGGTAACTGGCCACAAAAATCCACTAAGTAATTCACAATAATTTACCAGGTCATTCTTAGGTCCTTATAATACTAGTGTATTCCCCTTATTGTTATTGTTAGTGTATCCCCTATTGTTATTGTTGTGCCCATGTATCCCCTATGTTTTTATTTTTGTACCCCATAGAAGCCCATTATTGTTATTATTGTACCCTTGCATTATTATTGTTATGTAGGCTCTGGTTATATTGTGACCCCGAGGACTCCTATATATACCAAGGAGGTCTTATCATTTGTATAATCCACGAATTGTTCATTCACGTAATGTAAAGGAGGTTCCCGTTGAAGAGGCTAATTCCTAAGTCATTTATCTATATTTTTTCTATTTTGTGAGCTGGTTGCATAACATTTGGTTTCAGCATTATGGGATTCTAGGGTTTTTCTTCTTCAAACAGGACATCTTGGAATTTTTGCTATAACGTTTTTTATACAAGGATTCAAAATCTTAAATTGCAACCACATGGAATTGAACTATTGGTTAACTTTGTGTATGAATTTCATATCTTGTTTCACTATATTTTCTGATATATGATCCGAGGAATTTAGGGTTTTTGCATGCTCCAAAATTCCATATCAAATAGGTGACCTAGGGAAAATCATCATAACTTTCTCTCTGAGCATCGGATTTCAATTTTACAAAAAATGAATGAAATTGCATGGACTGTAGTTTTTTTTTATCATTTCAAGGTTCAAATGTTGAAACAATGACTCATGGCACTTCATACAAGTTCGCTCTATGGAACTAGTCTATAATCAGGCCATCATGGGAGATTGGCCATAACTATTTCTTGAAGAATCCAATCTCAGTCTAACTTCTGGGGTTGGAAAGAAGACTCAAAGGCCTACCAAAATAATAAATTTCATACCTTGAAGATCTGAATTTACAGAGATAAAACATTTTCAATATCGATTTCATAAAAAGCAAGGAAAAGGTGTGTATTTTTTAAATTTTGCATAACTTTTGTTTGAAAAATCCGTTTGAAGTGATTCAAAGGTCATAGTGAAACATATATATAATTGTTTGATTCAAAAATGCCTCGAAACAAAAACAAAAAGGGACACACCTAGTAAGAAACCAGAAATCTCTTCTAGGACGCATGAAGAAGAGGAAGATATGCAACATGATATATCAAAATTACGAGATCAAGTGCAACAAATTTTAGTCTCACAAAGAGTAACCAAAAATTAATTGGAAGTGATGATGAATGTTAACATGGATGGTTTAGAATAAAAAATAAAAAGGGACATGGAAGATTTGAAGGATGGTTTAGAAACAAAAATTGGAGGGTTGAAAGATGGTTTAAAAGCACAAATGGAAGGTTTGAAGGAAGGTTTGAGAAAGTTGTTACAAGAAATGCTTCCTATTGGCGACAAGGTATTTCATGAAACTCGTGAAGAGAAAAAAGGAACGTTAATCATGGTCTTAGAGACTCTAAATTTGGGTTAAATACCAACCACATTCTAAAGATCGATATGAGAAAGTTTGGTGGCAAGGATTCAGTAACATGGATACTACAGTTGGAGCAATATTTCAACTACATGATGTGCAACCCTCACAAAAGGTATGTATTGTATCTTTATATTTAGAACCTAATCAGTTTGTATGGTATCGATGGCTTTGTTCTCGTAAACCACTTGTTACCTGGTCAAATTTTATGGAGGCAATGATACCACATTGTGAGGATACAAAGAGAAACACCTTCTTTAGCCAATTAATAAATATCAAACAAAAGGGTTTAATGGTGGAGCACATCGAGGATTTCCAAAAATTGAATATTAGGGTAATTGATATTCCATAGGAGCGTAGGATTAATGTCTTCATAGGGACTTTAAAGGATAACATCCAACATGAGGTTCATCTTTGGGAACCTAATTCATTAGAGAAGGCATTTAGGGTGGCAAGAAAATTTGAAAGCAAAATTATGGCAACAAGGAAGTCTACTACTGACAACTAGAAATATGGAAGTGTTGTTGCTCCTAGCCTTCCACAACCTACAAGGTTGATGCCACAAAAATTGGAGGAAAAAAGAGCAAAATGGCTTTGTTACAGTTGTGATAGAAAATACACTAAAGGTCATAAGTGTGTTGAGAAGAAATTATTCTACACGGATTGTGAAGAGGAGGAAGAAAAGGAACAAGAAAAGTCAAAAGAGGAGGATATACACTAGGAAGCAACCCCAGAGAAAGAAGAAATGAATCTGACCATATATTTGAATGCATTGGCAGGAATTACCAGTCCTCCAACTCTCAATATAGAAGGTATATCAAGAAGAAAAAGGTAATAGTGTTGATTGATCTGGGTAGTACCCATAATTTTATTCATTGTAAGATAGCCAAGGAATTGAATTGCTTCCTATATCCAGCACAAGAGTGTCAAGTGGTGGTTACAAATGGAGGAACTATAAATTGTTATGGAAAGTTCCATAATATCAAGCTAACCATGGGGGAATATGTATTGAATATTCCAATGCTTTCCATACCAATGTGTGGTGTTGATGTTCTACTAGGAGACCAATGGTTACAATCTTTGGGGATGATAGCTTTTAATTTTCGAAAATTTTTCTTGAATTTTTTTTGGCAAGGAAGGGAAGTTGAATTAAGGGGTATCACATGGAAACCAACAAATATAATCAGTTCTAATGGCATGACAAAGCTTCTGAAGAAAGAACAATGGGGTGTAATTGCACGATTATGCTCACTAGAGGTTCAAACATTGAAAACATTTATTTCTCCAGATCTCCAAAAGGTATTGGATAATTATTCCAAGGTATTTTGAGACTCCCAAAGGCATCCTACATATTCGTGATCATGATCATGCTATTCATTTTATTCCAGGAAGTGTTCTGCCAAACATATGACCTTACAAATACCCCTATGCCCAATAGAGTGAAATTGAGCGTATGGTTGCAGAAATGTTAGAGGTTGGTATAATTCAACCTATTCAAAGTTATTTCTCTTCTCTAGTAGTATTGATGCACAAGAAGGATGGATCATGGCGTATGTGTCTGGATTATAGGGAGATCAACAAGCTCACTATTAAAGATACATTTCCCATTCCTATCATTGATGAATTGTTGGATGAATTACATGGAGAAATTTACTTCACCAAGCTAGATCTTCCTTCAGGATATCATCAAATTATAATGAAGATTGAAGACATTCCAAAAAAAACATTCAAAACTCATGAGGGTCATTATGAATTTTTGGTCATGCCTTTTGGCCTTACTAGTAATGCAACTTCCACATTTCAAGGTTTGATGAATTTCATTTTCAAACCCTTCCTTAGAAAATTTTTGTTATTATTTTTCGATGATATACTAATCTATAGCAAGTCTTGGAAGGATCATGTTCAACATGTTAACAAGGTGCTCAAATTATTAAAGGAGAAACAATGATATGCAAAAACCTCTAAATGTTTCTTTAGAGTACAAGAGGTGGAATATTTGGGTCATATTATATCTCATGAGGGTGTTAAGGTAGACCCTAACAAAATTAAATCCATTAAGGAATGGAAAATCCCCACAACCATAAAGCATCTTCGAGGATTTCTTGGGTTGACAGGTTATTATCGCAAGTTTGTTAATAATTATGGGAGAATAGCAGCACCTCAAACAACATTAGTAAATAAATATGAATTTTCTTGGACTCCAAAAGAAACTAAGGCCTTTAAACATCTTAAAGAGGCAATGTGCCAATCACCAGTCTTAGATACACCAGACTTCACAAAAAACTTTATTGTGGAAAGTGATGCCTCGGGAAATGGAATTGTTTTTGTTTTAATGCAAGAAGGAAGACCCATTGCTTTTTAAAGTCATCCAAACAAAGGAAAGTATTTACACTAACATATTTATGAGAAGGAAATCTTGGCAATACTGCATGCACCAAAACGATGAATACCTTACTTGATGGGAAGACACTTCAAGGTAAAAACAGATCACGATAGTCCTAAATACTTTTTGGAACAAATATTATCCTCGGAAGAGAACCAAAAATGGGTCACAAATATGTTGGGTTATGACTTTGAAATCATCTACAAAAAAGGGAAGAAAAATGTTGTTGCAAATGCACTCTCAAGAAAGGATGAGGATGTGGAAGCACTGTTTTGTGCCATTTCTATTATCCAACCTAATTGGATAACCAAAGCAAGGGATGAATGTAATAATGAAGAAGAGGTGTGGACATCATTCAAAAGTTGCAGCAAGATCCCAATACATATGATACATTTCGCTGGAAAAATGATTCATTATGGTACAAAGATCACTTATATCTTTGTAAGAATTCCCAACTCAAGCAAAAGATTCTTTTGGAATTGAACACCTCCCCCTTAGGAGGGCACTTAGGATTTTTAAAAACTTACCACAGGGTCAAGAAGGAATTCTTTTGGAATGGCCTTAAATCTGATATTCAGAAGTTTATGGTAGAATGTTGGATTTCCAACATAATAAAGTTGATACAATTAAGACCCTGAGTCTGTTACAACCTTTAACCATTCCAAGTCAGCATTGGGAGGAGGCCTCAATGATTTTATCACAGGTTTACCCAAGTCTGAAGGAAAGAGTGTCATCATGGTGGTAGTTGATAGACTTACTAAGTATGCACTCTTATGTGCATTATCTCATCATTTTAAATCCAATATAGTTGTTACTGTATTTATGGAAACAATTCAAAAGCTACATGAAAACCTAAAGATTATTGTGAGTGACAGATATCCCATTTTCACTGGAAATTTTTGGACGGACTTATTTTCTTATCTTGGTATGAAATTAGCTCATATCTCATCTTATCATCCTCAATTTGATGGGCAAACTGAGAGAGTGAACAACTGTTTGGAAGGATATCTTCATTGCTTAGTATCTAATAAATAAACACAATTGGTCAAGTGGTTACCTCTAGTTGAATGGTGGTGTAACACTTCATTCCATATTGCAGCAAAAATGACCCCATTTATGGCACTTTATGGATATCATCCACCATCCATCACATCATCTTTAAGAGAAAATTTTAAGGTTCAAGCAGTGGAAGATCACATCGAGCATCAACAACTAGTTCTCCAACTCTTAAAGGATAACCTCACTTTGGTGAAAGATTGAATGAAACAACAGGCAGATCAGCATTGTAGTGAAAGAAATTTTGATGTAGGTGACTGGGTATATTTATGGCTACAACCATACAAACAAATGCCCCTCAATCAAGCTAAGAAGGATAATAAATTATTACCCAAGTACTATGGTCCTTACAAGGTGTTGCAAAATATTGGTACTATGGCATAAAAATTGGAGTTTCTTGCATCTTCTCGAGTACACCTAGTTTTCCATGTTTCATGCTTAAAGAAGCTTGTCGATGACAAGCTACCAGTTCAAACAGCTTTTCCAGAACTTGACAAAGAAGGAAAAATGATATTTGAGCCTGAAGCAATGACAGAAACAAGAACCCAACGGTTACAGAATCGATTAATTTCATAGTATCTCATTAAGTGGAAGAACTTATCTGCTAAAGATTCCACATGGAAGATGAAAATTTAAGACAGAAACATCCATAACTACTCAAGAATTGAGGACAAAAATTTTTTGAAGGAGAGGGGCATGTTAGGTCCCTATAATACTAGTGTATTCCCCTTATTGTTATTATTAACGTAGCCCCATATTGTTATTGTTGTGCACATGTATCCCCCATGTTGTTCAATGTTGTGCCCCATAGAAGCCCACTATTGTTATTGTTGTACCCTTACATTATTATTGTTTTGTAAGATCTGATTATATTTTGACCCCTTAGACTCCTATATATACCAAGGAAATCTTATCATTTGTATCATCCAAGAATTATTCATTCATGTAATGTAAAGGAGGTTTCCCCCTCAAAGAGGCTAATTTCTAAGTCATTGATCCATCTTTTCTTCTATTTTGTGAGCTCATTGCATAGCAGTCATGGGGTTCAATGGTTATCCAAGATCACTTACTCTCAAGTTTGTAGCAAGAAATAACAAAGAACCAAGGATAATGATGTAAAAATGATAATCTAATGATGCAAAGAATGATGGAAGACAAGAATTTTGTATGCATGGTGTCATTTTATCAAGTATCACCCAAAGAAATTTACCCCACCACTTAAGAACTTAAATAAACTATATGTCCATTAACTTTTGGAATTAATACATAACACCAAGGTATGTCTTAATCTTATACATGCATTTTTAACTTTGGGCTATATTCCACAAAGTCACTTTTGATATACTATATTATTTATTTGACTTAAGAACTATGTCTTGGTTCCATCCCTTCACCTTTTCCTCTCATGGAGTCTTAGACACCCTTTCTCGTGTCTAACTTATTCTATGGTAGTGGTTTATTCTATTAATATGAGTATGATTACTATTACAACATTAGGTTAATTTCCCTTTAGCACATATGCTCCTCAGCCTTAATCAAATAGGCACTTTGGCCTCAAAACATATCGACATAGGAATGTAGATCCCAAAACAACTATATACACATATTTACATGGAAAAATAGGCCCAACACGTCTTATCTCACCGACCTAATAGAATATGCACAATACATACAAGGGGTCATCCTAAGGATGTTACATTCCACACCACACCCACCCCCCCCCCCCCCCCCACACCATTTATGCACTATCCTCAATGCATCATATTCACATGTACAATCAAAATTGCTTGAAAGGATGAGGGTACTCCACCTTCATAGCATCCTCATGCTCCCATGTAGTATCCTCATGACATAAATGCATCCATTGCACCTTGTGAAATGGGTCAATTTCATAGTACTTTGGCTTTCTTATCCAGTATGCATACTAGATAGACTTGAAAGTTTCCCTATAGCACTACCTAAATCTCTATTTGAATCACACATCAAAAAATTACATGGATAGCATCAACCACGTATTTCTTAAGTAATTATACATAAAAAGACACATTCAGGATAGACATAGATGTAGGAAATGCAAGCCTATATGCAAATAACCCAATCATTTCTGGGATCTCAAAAGGCCCATAATATATAGTTGTTAGATTTGAGTAGCTTCCAAAATTTATGGAATTCTTATTAGCTTTGACCCTTAGGAAGACATGGTCTCCTATTCTAAATTCCTTATTTATCCAGCCTTTGTATGCATAGTTTTTCTTCCTATCCTGAGCAACTTCCAAATTCAGTTTGATCACCATCACTTGTTCTTTCATTTCACTAATCAAGTATATCCAAATGATAGCCCTATTAGATAGGTTTCCCCAGATCACAAGTGTAGTGCACTTCCTTCTATATAAGGCCTCAAATGGGCTCATATTCAAGGGATATTGATACCCGTTGTTGTATAAAAACTCAACTAGAAGCAAATGTTATTCCCACTTTGATGGTTCATCCATCACATACATCCTGAGCATATCCTTAACCACTTGATTCATCCTCTCAATATGTCCATCTAACTCTAGGTGGTATGTTATGTTTAAGTTTAAACTAGTCTCAAATCCTTTAAGTAATTCCTACCAAAAAGTGGAAGTGAACTTGGGATCCCTATTTGAAACAATTGCTTTAGCCACACCATGAAATTTGGAAATTTCTCTCATGTATATCTCTACAATGTTGGTTGCATCATATGTTGACTTCATTGGAATAAAATAAGTAGCCTTAGTAATCTTATCCACCATCGCCATGATGGAATCATGTTTCCCAATAATCCTAAGCAATCTGGTAATGGAGTCAATCGAAACAACCTCCCACTTCCACTCAGGAATGGGTACTGGTTGTAACAATCAAGGATTGGATACCTATGCTTAACCTAAATTTTTGACAACCTAGACATCTAACTATATATTCAAACACGTCCTTTTTCATTCTTGGCCAAATGGTTGATATAGTCTTTTGGTACCCTAGATGCCCAACATAGGGCACATTGTGCATCTCATTAAATACTATACTTTATAACGCTTGTGAATTTGGTATGTAAATTTTCGTTTTGTACATGAGGAATCCATCCTCACTTAGATTATAGTCTTTGTACTTGGGATACACATTATTTTGCTGTAGGCTCTCTTTAATTCACACATAATGTGAATCTCTATTTATAGCCTCTAAAATTTTGATTTTTAAATAAAACTTGCGTACACTTAGGGCAATAGCATGCACTGCATGAATTCCTATACTAAGTGCATCTGCCACCTTGTTCTCTTTCCCTTTTATTTTTTTGATTTCAAGGTCATATTCAGCTATAAATTCTAGCCACCTAATTTTTCTAGCATTTAAAGTTGGCTTTCTAAATAAATTCCTTAGACCACTATGGTTTGTTTTGAGTTCAAATTTCTTACCCATAAGGTCATGTATCCACATCTTTAGAGCATCAACTACGGTTGCCAACTTCAAATCATGCGTAGCATATGTCCTCTCATGATATTTTATTTTTATAGACTCAAAGCATATGACATGTCCACTTTTCCTGACTCCTCCAAGCCCTTTTTTTCATGCATCCATGCAAACAATGAATCCTCATTTGGGTTAGTTGTCTTTAAAATTGATGCATTTGTTAAAAGCATCTTCAAACATTGGAAAGTGTATTAACGCTTATAAGTCCTTTCAAAGTTTACACCCTTCTTTTGAAAAGAAGTAATTTTGTGTGCTATGATTAAGGACCACTTTATGAACCTCTTATGGTACCCTACTAGTCCCCTAAAATACATTACCTTTGTCACACTTCCATGGGTTTTCCACTGACTGATAACTTTCTTCTACATGGGATCCACAATTATTGCTTTCTCTGAGATGATATGACCCGAATAATGAATCTTCTTTTGGTAGAAGGAGCACTTACTGGTCTTGGAATAGAGTTGATGTTCTATGAGTACTTGTAACACCATCCTAAAATGTTCTTCATGATCCTCTTTTGATTTTGAATATATAAGGATGTCATCCAAAATACTATAACAAAATCGTAAAATAATTCTGCAAAAATGCATTCATCGAGCATATGAAGACAATCGATGCATTGGATAAATTGAAGGGCACCACAACAAACTCATAGTGACCATATCTAGTTCTAAAGGATGTCTTATTAACGTCCTCCTATTTTAATCTAACTTGATGATATGTAGACTTTAGATCAATCTTGAAGAATATCGTAGCTCCTATTAATTGATCAAACAAGCCATCTATCCTTGGTAAAGGATACTTGTTCTTTATTCTCATCTTGTTTAGTTGCCTAAATTCTATACATAATCTTAAGGTACCATCATTCTTCTTAAAAAATAGAATTGAGATGCCCCAAGGTGACACGCATGGACATATGCACATTTTATTTAGAAGCTCCTCAAGCTACATTTGTAAATATTTAAGTTTTGGTGTGCTCATCCTGTATGGTGTTTTGGAAACTGGGGAAACTACTGGTACCAAATAAATTAAAAAACCAATATCTATTTTGGGTAGAAACCATATAATATCACCAATTACATCCTCACACTCCTTCAACATCAAATAATCCTCAATGTTGGGTACACTATCCTTGGCTTCCTCCTACATACGGACTGCATAAATTTGGCATCATTTTTTGAAACTTTTCTTTATTTGCATTGTTGATATTTCCCTTATGGATTGGGGTTTATGGATGCTTCAGCATGTATATATATGTATTGTAACATTGAAAGGAATATAATGAAAAATCAATCTGGTAGCCCTGGTTTTGGGATCCAGGGTAAAATCTCTATGTATATATGTTTTATGTGTTATGCTCTCGCCTTTGTTTATTTTTTGTTTTTAGAATTCGTATGCAAGTAATTTCTATACGGGTTTAAAACATACAATCCATATATGCTTTGGCACATACACCATCCATGTCTATAAGACAATATTCTATTATTTTTATTCTTTATTTTTCTCCTATAGCTAACTAAACCAACCAAATCCTACCATGCATGGTATTTTTAAAATTAAATCTTTCAACAAGCTTTTGGTTAATATAACTATGACTAGCTCCAAAATCAATTAAAATTGTTATAGGTTGGTTTCTAATCTTACCTTCAACTTCTACCATGTGTTCTTGATGATCGAACTACTTATTATCCAAGGATGCAAATATTCTTGACATGTTGTTTCCCATGTCCTCTATTGTATTAGATCCTTGAACATTATACATAGTTCTAATTTTGGCATCCTTGTGAGGACATCCTTTAAACATGTGGTCTCCCTCATAACCAACATAAAATAGGTTGATATATTGGCCTTTCTCTAATGAATATCCTTATTTGGCTCACGAGGTGTGGGTTGTCATTGTTGATTTGTCTAAGAGCTATTCTTGAAAAATGAGGGATTGTACCCTTTCTTCCTTCACTCCATATTTACTTTCTTCTTTTAATTCAAGTCTTTAGGAATGCTAATTTACTTTTATTTTCTTATAGAGATATTTAGCTTTCCTTATTTCTTCCTCCAAATTCTTGGCTCATCAAACTTGACCTTCCTCAAAAACCTATGTATTTTCACTTTTTAATCTTGAATAAAGTTGATACACTTCAACAGCTCTAAGAATTTCCTCTCATATTCCTCCATTGACAAATTCACTTCCTATCAATGGTATATATAGAACTATTGTGTAAAAAATATTCCCCGCATATACTTCCGATGTGCAAGTCTAAATGCATACAATTCATAATGACTAAGACACATGTAGGAAATATGTGCAACATATTCATTAAATTAATATAAATAATAACAAGGTAATTACACTAAATAAATAGAAAATGAAACACAATAACTTTTATCTTTTTTAATTATCCACCAACTAGCTACAAGCCTTAGACATTCCACCCAGTCATAGACCTCATTTCTCTAAATTTCTCAACAAGGGGAAACTCTAAGTTGGGGCTATGGCTCCACCAAGGTAAAGGCTCACCTAGATATAATTATTTGCACACAGTGAGTAGAAAATAAGTATTAGGCTAGGTACTAACTCCTATAAGCTCCCTAACTATAGTTTTGCATCCCTTGGCTTACACAACCCATGGAAATGCACCCCTTCTCTACTTCTACAGTCTAATATTCTATGCCACTACCATTTCAAGGCATCTAGGGCTTCTAACATGAGCTAACTAGGAAGTCTCAGAGTGTTGTAACTTCAGGAGTTCTAGATGCCCTCAAGAGTCTTCTAGGCACCCCGTAGGGCTCACATTGGGAAATCTTACACAACCAATTCCCCCTCCAAAGCTCCAACCTTATCCAAGACTACTTTGTAAATTGTCGCGATACTCCACTAGACAATTTGTCACAATGGATATAATAAAAATAGACTAAATTCTATACTATGAGGGTTGATTTCCTTAGATTCTAGATTTATTATTTATCATTTTCTACTTAGCATGGAATAGATAAATTGTGAAAAATAGAGAATAATAAAATACAATCACACGCCAACCACAATGAACACAAGGTACTTTAGGGAATCCTTACGGGAGAAAACCCAACTCGAAGGTGAAGCTTCTCTACCCTCTCTTTCTTTGGAAAGGAAAACATGCAAGTAGAAAAGGAGAAGGCACTCTCTATGGAGAGACATGTGACCTGAGAGACAACCATAGACATTAAACCCCCGTTATTATGCTCTACCACTCCCACTCCCAAGTTATTCTGATCTAATGTGTAACAAGATACAATCCAATGAATGGAACCCCCTTTCCTTCTACTGACCTAATTATAACATAGAAATAGCCAACAAGGGTTTAGATTTGACTCTTTTAAATCTCAACCAGAGTTAAAACTTTAACACTTCTAGAGTCTTCATAGTCCTCATTTGGCATGAGTAATGGGGACTGGCGCAACATCCTCTTGAAACGTGATGGTTAACCGTGATATCTCAACTTATGGGAGGCATAAATCTGGCATCTTATATTTGATTGATGTGATTCTCCCAAAGTTGGAAAATTCTATGATTGTAGAATAGCATCCTAGGGTTCACACTTGACTAGGGAATGTTTACCCCAAAAACATGTCATTTAAGGCCTCAAAATAGCCTCGAAAGGTGTCATACTCTAATTCCCCAAATTGGGTCCCACTAATAAAGCCACTCTTACTAGATGATTCTTACACTTTTTCCGCTATGAGAGCATTGAGATGGATGACAAACAATTTAAAATCCAATATGGATCATAGCTCCCCATTTTCAGAAGTTTTTCATTCCCAAATGATTTAAATGAATGAGGTGAGGAAAATTTCCCTCTACCTTCTCCCTAGAGTACCATTTGGCCTTGCTTGGAAGTTTTCCTTTCATCCTAATCTTCCAAATGTTACATTTCCCTTCTCTTGTAGTTTTGGACCTCTTCTGCAATATTGTGTCCTTTTTAAACTCTATCCAACCATTTGGTGCCAAGTCCTTAATGAAAGGTAGGACCTTCTCCTCTCCTTGATCCAACATGGAAAGCTCATAGATTTTATGATTTTTCACATTCACCATTGAGTAAAAGAGCATGTGTGTGGGTATACTAAGTCTATAGGCAATATTTCCCACCTTTTCTAGTATCTCAAAAGGACCATATCTCAAAACCTTTATTTTCTTACTAGGACCAAAAATCTCTCCATTTTCAACTACCATTGTACTTTTTCTCCCACTCTAAATGACTTCTTTGTTCTGTGTTGATCATGCCTAACCTTGTATTTTTCACATGACTTCTCTAGCTTCTCCTATACTTGCAAATGGATTTGCCTAATCTTCTCAAGAAATTTTTTTGCTAATGCATATGTGTGAGATTCTCCCTCACTCCTTCTTATTGTCCATATACAAAGTCCAAAGGTGAAGGTGGAAAATATATTTAACAAGTTTCAAATGGGGACTTACTAATAGAAGTGTGGATTGTTTTGTTATAAGAGTGTTGCATATATACCATACTTTCATCCCAGGTTTTCCATGCTTCTAATTATAAACCCTTAAAAGTTGCACCAAAGTCTTATTGACTACTTATGTATTCCCATTTGTGCATGGATGGAATTTTATACACCTTATTAATTTTGTGTTCATATTCTCCCACAACGTAGTCCAAAATGCATTAAGAAATCTATTGTCCCTATTTGAATGATGCTCCTAGGTATCCCAAGGTGCACACAAACCTATTCAAATAATAACTTTACCACTTGTTCCCCTCTAATGGTCTTTTCCCAAGGCATGGGAATACACATCTTGTTGAACTTCTCAACTAATATAAACAACTAGTCATGTCCCTTCCAAGTTGCTGGTAAACCTCCCGTAAAGTCCATGGAAATGATCTCCCCATAATGTGTGGGTATAGTTAAGGGACGATATAGACCTTGTTTCTTTTTACTAGGATTGATGGTACAACAAAGCGTACATCCTCTAATGATCCTTGTTACATATTTTTGCATTCTAACTGAGCACACATACATATGTAAGTTGGCCACCATCTTCCTTGCACCAAAATTTCCTTGGAGGTGGAAGCCTCTCTAATTAGCTACAATTACTCATATTTAGGAACACAAAGCTTGTCTTGCATGTAGAGTCACCCATTATGGAGATGATATTCAATTTTATTGTCACCGTTGCCTACATGTATCTAGCTCTATCATCTAGATTAGACCATTATATTATTTTTCATCCATATTTATGCTTTTAGAATGAAAAAAGTGGAGGAATCAGTGCATAAGACCATTTTTATCGACCATCCCAATTTGGAAAATTTCAAATCGAAAACTTCAGGAGCCATTTTGAGGCCTCAAAGGAATTATTATGGTATATTTTATAATCTACATGCCAATACCTTTCCAATGGAAAAACAATTGCCTTAATCAGATCTCATGTGAGAAAGTTATCCCTCTCAAAAGTTGACGTATCAAAATTGATCACAATAATTCAAGAGAATGCCACATCAGCCCCCACTATTCATGAAAAATGGGTTAGCCATGTGATAATGATGAAGAAGACTCTAGAATATTGAATATTGTAACTCTAGTTAAGAGTTGAAGGAGCCAAACATAATCACTAGGAGACTATCGGGTTGTGTTATAATTAGGCCACTAGGAGGAAAAAGGGTTCCATTCTATTTGAGTGAATTTTGTTTCATAAAGGAGAAGAGTAGTTGAGAGTGAATAGAGAAGAGAAAAAATAAAGGATTTTTGCACTGTAGCAACCCATGGACCACAAATCTTACTTCTTTATTCTTGCATCCATTTCTATTCAAAGAAAAAGAGAATAAAGCGGCCTCACCTTCTAGTTGGGTTTTCTCCAGGAAGGTTTTTCTAGGGTTTATCCTATGTTATTATCGTTGTGAGTGATTGTATATTTTCATGTTCTCTATTTTCCGCATTTTACGTATTGTGTGCATAAATTAGTAACTTAATAAATCCAAATTTCTGAGGAAAAATAAGTCTCATAGTATAGATTTCATATTTTAAGTATAATTTTATCAAATATGTTGTTATGAACTACCCAATGAAATATCCATGATAGTTTACAAATCATATTTGTATATTAGAAAGTTTATTTGGGTATACTGTGGGGATTTCTAGGGGATCTAGATTGGCTAAGAAAAAAGTCATAAAACCTCAATGATGGTTGGTGAATCTATTAATAACCCTCAAGATCTCGCAGAGGAGAGGTTTGTGTAGTTGGAAGCACAAGTTGCAGATATAAATTGTAATGTAAGCCTCATCATGGCGGACCTAACCAATAATCTTGGCTTATGCAAAGAAGATTGAGGTTTTAACACGAAGGTCAAATTGGAGGGTATATCAGAAGTTCAGGAAGAACCAAAGAGGGAATCTAAGAAAGAACAAGAAAATGATCAAATTTGTTTGCTTAGTTGAAATTAGAGGGCCATGCCCACACAAAGACCTTGAGGTTGTAGGGATATCCTCAAGTGACTAAGTGGGAGGATTTGAAAACCCTCTTAATGTCACAATTTTACCCTATTGGGTATGTAGCGAACCAGTGTATCTAGAGGCCTTACTTCAAGTAGAGATAGGAGAAAAGTGTATATTAGTACACCACAAAATTTAAAAACATGGTTGTAATGTTGGGTATCTCCCCAAAGTAACCATATATACTCCTCAAGTATCTGGTAGGTCTATATATCCATATGTGGAAGAAAGTGATGATGTTCAAACCCACATCAATGGATAAGGCTTGTGTAGAGACACAATAAGTAGAGAACAAAGACTAGAATAGAGGGAGATTAAGTGGGTCAAAGTAGAAAGAGCACCAAGGAGCTTCTAAGGAGGGGAATAAAAAGTGGAAAAGGGAAAAGACAAAAAGGCGGCGACCATAATACACTAGTGCAAAGATCCCAACAACCACTGCAACCATTATAGCATTGACAATCATACAAAGGAGAAGTCGTAGAAGTTGCATCTAAAGCTCAATAAATTGGGATTGGAATTTCATGATCGTCAAATTCCATATCCATTAGGATGGGTAAATAAGTATCTAGAAATAGAGGCAGCCAAATAGTGCAAAATTGGATTTTCTATCATTGTTGATTTATTGATGAAGTAGAACTAGATATAGTTCCCCTTGATGTATGTGGAGTGGTGTTTGGAAGTTCCTATATGTACATGCAAGATGTAATATTCATGTGAAGAGCCAACTAGTACCACCTCATCAACGATGGAAAATCCTTCACCATCAACGCACCTAAGGGCAAGTCCAAAATTTTTCTAGTAAGTGCCAACCAAGCCAAGAAACTGATTAGTCTAGAAAGAAGTATGTTTTACTATTTTAAAGAGAAAATTATTTTGTAGAAGAGTTAGTGAGAGAAAATTCATCCCTAAAGAGGTGTACTAAGGAATAGAAACAACAATTGGAAGAGTTACTACAGACGTATAAGGATGTATTCCATGAGCCTAAAGGGTTACCACCCAAGAGGAAAGTGGATCATGAGATAAAATTGTTGTCAAACTCCCTATTTCCAAACATTGGGTTATACAAATAGTTAGTTATAGAGGCAAATGAGGTGAAGAAGCAGTTGCAACAACTACTGGAGTGGGCATTGTTTGACCAAGTACCTCACCATATCAGTCACCCATCATTATTGTACTAAAGAATGGTAAGACTTGGCTGATTTGTATTGATTATAGGGTGTTAAAAAACATTATTCTCAAGAACATGTACCCCTGACTAGGATAGATGATCTACTAGATTAGTTGCAGCAAGCCAAATACTTCACCAAGTTGGACTTAGAGTTTGGATATCTCTAGTTTCGAATCATTAAAGAAGATACCTGGAAGACAACCTTCAAAAGCAAGCAAGGTTTATATGAGTGGTTAGTCATTCATTTGTCCTATGCAATAAACCAACTACATTTATGAGGTTAATGAATGATATATCACACCCTTTTATATATTCATTTGTTATTATCCATTTGGATGATATTATTGGTATACAATGCTACCTAGGAGGAGTAGCAATCTCAAGAAATGTAAGTATACACAACAGTATTTGGTGTATCTAGAAAATGTGATTAGTGGAGGAGAGTTGAAGATATATCCTACTAAGATGGAGGCCATCATTAAGTGGTTGATTCCTACTAATGTTTCTAAGGTCAAGAGCTTCATTCGAGTGGCATACTACTTGATGAAGTTAATATCCTCATTTTATACAGTAGCAACTCAACTCCACGGCATAAAAACGAGCGACAATATTTTTCAATAGTCAAAGGGTCAACATAGGGCCTTTGAGGAGGTAAAGAAGAAGATCACTCAAGTATTGGTTCTAGCACTACCAAACTTGTTGTAGCCCTTTGAAGTGGAGACAAATTTGAGTGGGTATGTTATGGGATTGGTCTTGATGCAAGGAGGAAGGCTTGTATGCTACCATTCTAAAGTATTTCATGGGGAAGTTCTCAACTACCATACCTACAATAAGGAGATATATTCCCTAGTGCAAGTTGTGAAGAAGTGGAAACACTATCTAATGGGAAAGGACATAGAAATCCACACAAATCACCAACCTTTATAGTACCTATAGGTCTAGAGTAAGCCACAATAAATCAGGCATTACAAGTGGATGGGGTTTTTCTATTAGTTTCATTGAAAATACAAGAAGGCTAACATAAAGAAGTTGGTGACACGCTTTCAAGGCCACCCACATCAAATATCACAGCTTTGGGAACTCTGATGCACATGGACCCTTTCACCCATGATATATACAGAGAAGCATATGCAAAGGATGAGGAATTCAAGGTGTTTAGGAGTTGCAAAGACAAGGTCATCTGTGTAATGGTGACAACATAGTTGACTACAATTTACTCTACAGGTTAGATAAGTTATTTGCTCCTAAAGATGAGTTTCTGTAGCTAGTCAGAGAGGCTCACACCTCCAAGGTTACAAGACATTTTGATGTAGGGAAGGCAATGGCCAACTTACAAAAGTATGTGTATTGGCCCAGGATGGAAGAAGAGGTAGCTAGGTTCATAAGAGGATGCATGTTTTGTTGTACCAATAAGAATAGTAATAGGAAACAAGGTCTATACCATCCCCTATCTATACCCACTCATCCTTGGAAAATCATTTCCATGGACTTTGTTGGAGGTTTTCTAATAACTAGGAAGGAACATGACTACCTATTTGTGGTTGTTTACAAGTTCAACAAGATGTGTCTTCTAATTCCCTGTAAAAGGACCATCAATGGGAAAGAAGCAATGGACTTGTTCTTTGGACAGGTTTGGGTGCACTTTGTGATATCAAGGACACAATATTCTCAATCAATTTTGGACTACATTATGGGAGAAGATGGACACAAAGTTTAATAGGTCTACAACATTCCATCCATAGATAGATGGGAAAATAAAAGTAATCAACAAAACCTTGGTGCAACTCTTGAGGGGATACAATCAGAAGCATCTAATGACCTTGAACGAAATTCTAGTATATATACAACACTCATATAACAGAGCAATCCACACTTCTACTAGTAAGTCCCCATTTGAAACGTGTTTGGATATTTTTCACCTTCACCATTGGATATTGCATATGGATGGCAATGAGGAGTGAAGGAGAATATTATAGAGGATGCCCTAAGGGTAGAAAAAATTGTTGAGAACATCGGGTAGATCCATATACAAGTACATGAGATGCTGCAAAATTCATAGAAAAAATACAAGGTTGGCAATGATCAACATAGAAAATGTAGAAATTTCACCTTTAGAACAAACCGATATATGCAATGTCCTAAAGCATAATACTTGTTCTACTTCTACAAAACATTAAGTGGAAGCATAATCAAAATCATGAGCAACATCAAGTAGAAACATGCATAACTGATCAAGATAATTAATCACACATAACACAAGATATATCCAGGGGAAAGCACCAGCATAAAACCCCAACCATGTATTATCAATCAAGTGGAAATCCTCTTCACAATACAAGAAGAATTAGCTCTAAAGCTATTCAGTTCTCAATGAACTATGAAGATATGAATATATGTCTCATGAACCACCCAAGCCCTATTTATATAGGCTTTCCCTATGGTCCTTATGTAGTTTTCTTAGGAAAATAATAGCAAAAGCATATGCTATTAATTCCAACATACCAAAAATAACCAATGGTCCAACTATGTATTCCTTGAGAACGCTAGTTCCTCAACCATGCAAAAAGTACTTACTAGAAATGGTTAAGCATCTGATAGTACACTGTCCCACATCTGATCTCAACTGGGTCTCTGACAGAACTGACATGCAACAGTTATCCATGAGTGAATCCTCAGTTATC